>JARYHS010000626.1:0-10918 GCA_031002005.1 Vandiemenella viatica | reverse complement strand
ACTAGTGGTAGGTATACCCTCAAACTCTAGTCCGTCAGATGGCGTATCTGTAAAAACAAAAAGTTTAAATGGTAACATAGGATAAAACGCTATGTTAACTAAATGAAATAAAAAAAAACTTACTGAGATATTTATCAAATAATTCCCAATTCCATTCGTTGGAACTGAAAACCAACAGACTTCCATCACTAGTGGCTCCTTCAGACAGTAAATCTAAAAAAAAAGATAGCATAGTTTAAAAGACTACATAAATTTTGTTAAATAAATAATTAAAACTGGCAATGTATGAAAAAATAATTACCTTGCAGATTCACGTCATCGAGAGAAGGCAAATCTTCAATGCTTTGCGAAGACATTGTCTCTGTGTAAGTTCAGATACAACTGGCTTAGTTCCTGTTACGACGCTTCTTTTATACTGATGCACCCCAAGATAATGACTGTGAGCAGCGCCATCGTGGCTGCAGGGGCGGGGCGCGTGACCTACAAAGATAATTACGGTGAGAGCGGCGCCGGCGTGGCGCGTGACCTACAAAGAGCCAGGTAGATAATTATAGGCCAGAGGCCGCACAGTCGGCCGGGCGCCTAATTATAGGGGAAGCGGCCTGCACACCAAGAAGAGGCGCCGGCGTGGCCGCAGGGGGCGGGGCGGGTGACCTACAAAGATAATGACAGGCCGGTGGCGCCGGCGTGGCCGCAGGGGGCGGGGGCGGGTGACCTACAAAGAGCCAGGTAGATAATTACAGGCCGCACAGTCGGCCGGGCGCCTAATTATAGGGGAAGCGGCCGCAGGGGCGGGGCGCGTGACCTATTTAATAATACAGAACCGGTACACATACAAGTCTTATGGAAGAGCGTTCTGGATATGGGAAGGGAGGGGGGTGACCTTGAGACTGCAGCAGAAACGGCACACATACAAATCTTATGGAAGAGCGTTCTGGATATGGGAGGGGAGGGGGCGGGTGGCGGCGGCGCGTAATTATAGGGGAAGCGGCCACAGGGGGGGCGGGGCGCGTGACCTATTTAATACAGTACGCTCGAGACATACCTACTAATAAGCTTTAATATGACACCTTTTCATTGATTTCGGTTAGGTATGAAGGGAGATAATGGCTTGTGACAAAAAACACCTTACAGAAATAATATATATGATAATGTAATATTCTATACGTTTACCCCAAGAAAATTCCGATACATAAAGAGGTGGGGACTACACTATGTTAGTGAAAATGTGAAAATCGGCTTATTTAATCACATTTCATCATATCTTTGGCGATTGTTCAGCTATGCTCTCTCGAAAAAGAAATAACAGCTGTAATGACAACGTTAGAACATTATGTACTGATGTGGGAGGTGTATATTATCCTTTTTACGTATATTTAACTTTGTATTTTGTTATCAATAGATTGAGGTTTGGCCTTCAATTCAAATCAACCTGAAGTAAAAGCCCCTTTTCCTCCAAATATAAAACGGAAACATGAATTTCTTAAATATAGGAGAGGTAATGTTAATCCAGAAAAGACGGACTAAGTTCAATGTTACATTGATTATTTATCCTCTAACGATGATGGTGAAGAAGGCAATCTGCTTACTAGGTGGATATTTAAAGCAAAAAAGTACCTTTGGGTGTCTAAAACTAGTATAGTAGATGTGCTGCCAGCGAGCGGTCTTTCGGAAGAGCTGGTTTCATCATTTCAGAAAAGTGGAACAATCTTTTCGTTATTTAGAGTCACGTATGAGAGTAATTACAGTTGCGTCATTAAAGTGTGCTCAATAACGCATATTGATGTATATAGTTACAAGACGTCACATATATTTGAAGCCTCCGTGTAAATCATAACGTACTAAATTGTGAATTCAGGGTATCCCTTAAGTATGTCAGTAACTATAGATAACTTACTTATATTATGGTTTTCATTACATTGTCTTAGCTGACACTGATGTACAGTAGTTTCAAGAACGCCCCTGCCGTACAATTTTGTGTCGTTTTTTCTGATGTTCACCCTTGTGCGGCAAGCGCCATTTCTGCATTCCCTAACTTTCGCTGACCACCAATCCTCTTGAAGCTCCACGCTCACATCTCGCCCAAGTAGAGAGGACAGGTCGTAGGAATAACAGAGCGAGTTCGAGCATGAGTTGACGGCAGTTTCCAAGACACTGGTTCACACCTTCGCCAAGAGCCTTTACTAAAATCTTATTAATTATCGTACATCCGTATCTTCTTCTTGGAAGCTTTCCACAAATTTCTTTCTTCATTGCTAGTCTTCATTCAACTAAGCTTCGGGGTACACTAAACTGGTGATGAAATCGTATCTATATCATCAAATAAAAAGAAAGGCTGCCTACTACCGACGGATTATCAGAATCGTCTTGTTGCAGAATAGGTATGTGAATGGAATAATGTTGAAACTTCTTTTCATCTTGATGAGTACTTCATTAATCAGCAGTGATAACTATCTACATCTACATATATACTCTGCAATTCACAAAATTGTGGGTGGCAGAGGGTGCTTAGCACCAAAGCTAATCTCTTTCTTGTGCATTCCAAAAAATAATTCATATAAGAATCAGTACGGCACCTTATTTCTCTAATCTTATATTTCCTGTCATTCCGGCTCAAATAGGTTGGTGAAAGAAGTATTTCACTACACTCGTAAGTGAAAGTGGGAGTACACATGTTCACCAATAAGCTTAAACGAAACGTGCGTCGTCTATCTACCAGAGACCCCCCGCCTAGTCTACTAATCAGTTCTGTGGCGCTTTCAGTAAGGACTGTAGCAAGCGGTCACGAATCGAGCGGCTCTTCTCTGTACTTTCCCTATACTTTCGATCAACCACTTACGAAACTGATCCCAAATGGCACAACAATAGTCCAAATGTGGACGCACAAGAGAATTGTACGCTATCTCCTTTGTTTGTTCATTACAATTTTTCAAGATTCGACCTATGAATCGCAGCCTAGAATTAGCTCTACCTACTAAAGAATTAACGTGTATGTCCCATTTCATGTTCCTTTGTACTGTTACTCCCAAATATTTAATAGAATCAACCATATCAATAACCGAAATGTTTAACTCGTATTTATCAACAATGTGGCTGTAAATTCTGAACTGAGGCGGTTGAACATCTCATGACAACTGAAGATAGTGGAGTATTTACTAAAGCAATTCGGTTTGCTATCAGTTTCGAATCAGGTTTTTCATGCACGGATTAGAAATAATTACCATTTCAACAATAAACCTGGTAATCGAAGTCAGTTTTCTGGTTGGTAGCATCAGTGAAACCGCAGAAATGTGAGAGATACCCCTGTCCAGCTCATCGCTGTTCATAGCGTGCGATTGGTGGAGCTATGAGAATGGAGACGATTTGGTCCGCACGACCCTGAGACCTTTTTTTCTCAGAACAAGATCGCTCTTCAGTAATCATTCTGCATCAGGCTGATCGGGTCTGATGAGCTAGCTCATTCATTCGACGAAAATGCTCGGTTTCTTCGGGATATGATCTACCGTCTTATAGTTCTCTAGCAACTCGGTTGTGTACATTGTCAGTAAAGTAGTAACATGCACTCACCCTCCAATTTCTTTATCGGACAATATGTGTTTCTAAAATTTCCTTCTCATCCTACTCCACAATTAGTAAGCTAAATCCGAGTATACGAGCTTAGTACGGTAGCCACAGAATCCAGCGCTCACTAGATCGAGTCCAGGCAAGCTCGTGGTAGGTTTTAATTAGGTAGTGTGTTTTAATGATGTCAAAACTCAGTCCCTCAAAACTTGGATCCTCACGAAGTAGGCATACTAAACCATAGTGTCAGAGGTAGCACGGTCAGTTCCTTTCGTCTGAGACATACAATTTAAGGAGGCGTCTATTAATTACGTGATATGAAAGAGTGGGGGGTGGGGGGGGGGACGTAAACATCACGTCACCTTTTTAATTCCTTGAGGAACAATGAGAGCTTAAAAAAAGGGAAACAAAAAGCCAATAAAGGACATCAATTCCAAGGGCAGATCTCACTAAATCTCACCACGGGAGGAGAGGTAAGTCTCCCACCTCGTGGAATCCGAACCATGGAACGACCTGGAATAGCTCATATGATGAAACACAGATCATAAAAATTCCCGTACCCATCGGGTTTGAACTCGGGACAGGAGCAGCGAACTTTCATGTTTTAATTAGGTTTTGTGTTTAAATCTTATTCTCCTTGCTTCTGCATATGTCCGTCAAATGAAAAAATGTTTAATACACTCGTTAATAAATTTTAAATATTATGGCAGCTCAATAATTATCTGCAACGTAGTTATAATATTTTTTGTAATAGTTTGCGGCCATATCACTAACCAGTCGCAATGGTAATGGTTTCAACCTGTCGGGAAAGTTAAGTCGTTACACTTGAGCTGTTAACCATGGCCACCCTGCTCTCCATTTACACCAACGAAGGGCAGCGGCCACTAAATCCGTTTTATAGTGGCTGAAGGTGTAAACGAGGTCGAAATGTAGCACGGTATGGGAACAGTGTTTCACTTGCGCGGAGTGTCTGCGAATACACTGACAAATCCAAATGTTCCACGAGTCTCGCGTAGCAGGACGCCATAGCACATACTCTCTTAATAGTTTAACAAAATTAAACCATGACTACCGCTCAAGGTCCGGCATATGAAATCGTCCAAAACAGACTTTGCTTCCACTGAGTGTGCTAAAAGTATCTTGCGAAGCAACTCCCCGAGTTACTCTCTACAGGAACTACTACTCTTTGAGGTAGTGAATCTTTATCCGCATAGTGCCACTACTGTTTCGTTGCAGTAAAACCTGTTTGATCTACTCGGTGTTTTTAGGCGGTCGCATGGTCGCACATACAGAACAAGAAGTGCAGGAAGCTGCGGGTGCGTGGCTCCTTTCTTCTTTAGGCGACTCCGGCAGCGTGAGAGTAGCATGCGTTATTTGTGTTGCAGGTGGTCTCCGGTTCAAATCCAGTCTAGAGCATGGGTGATTTTAATTAACTGCTGTATAGGCCTACGTCTTGTCTGGTAAATGCATTGTAGAGCAAATGTAATAAAGAAATTCAGCATGTAAAAGTGGGAAGAATTACAGTACTATAGCTGACTCGTAGCCAAATTCCGTGCTTTTAAATTTCTTTCCGTTGGGATAAAGAAGCTGCATTGAAAACGAAGAGGAGTATGATGAAAACTTATACTCTTATTAACTGTCTACTGCTATAACAAGTTTTATAACTACAGTGTGAATAATTCACCCCAATATCAAACAAAATTTAGTAGAATCCCATTTTCAATTTCTGATATATTTAATAAACATTTTCTACCTGTTGCTGATAAGTTGACTGTCAATTGTCCAGTGACACGCTGTAGAGATTTTGTCAATACAGGCTTCCAATAAAAATTTGACTCTATATCTGTAAATTTAACAACTCCAGAAGAAATAAATAAAGTTATCATGTCTTTTAAGAGCAAATACTCGAGTCATTATGATGGGATTTCAAGAAGATTAATTAAACTGTGTATTAAGTAATATACAAAGTTATCTGTTTAATACAGCTTTACTTGAGGGTAACATTCTAGAAAGGCTTAAGTGTGCTGTAGTTAAACCAGTCTATAAAAAAGATATTTAAATCAGTTGTAGCAATTTACCGTCCTATTTCATTACTACCAGGCTTCTACAAACTTTTTGAGATAGTTTACCAACACCTAAAAAATAAAAATATTCTAATCAACTCACAACATGGTTTTCAAATGGGCCATTCAACAGAACAAGCTATATTTGTATTCATTGACATATTTTAGAGGGAATAAATCACAAATTGATGCCTGTAGGAATTTTCTATGACTTTTCTAAGGTATTTGACTGAATTGATCAAAAATTAAAGTATTATGGTAGAAATGGCTTTTTCCAATTTTTATTTGACACAAGTATAAAAATTAAAAATACTCCAGATTTCTCTTCCGAACATATTTCAAATTATATATTTGACCTTGTTAATAAATGTTTTACAGCTAATGGCTTGTCCTTAAATTTTATAAAACTCAATATTTGCAGTTTAGTACATCACACAGATTACCATCAGACATAATCATAAAATTTGCAGGCCAGTCCATTCTAGTGGTAGAGTGTGTGAAATTTCTGAGTTTGCATATTGATCATAACTCAAATTGGTGGGTGTATGTCTCTGACTTCCTGAGGCGATTGGGTGGAGCCACATTTTTAATTCGTTCAATTTTAGTGTAGCTGATTTGCGTATGAGGAAACTAGTTTGTTTTGCTTATTTTCAATCCTCAACGTCTCGAGCAATAATATTCCGAGAAAATTCTAGTCATAGAGACAAAGTATTCAGATCACAAAACCGATTATTAAGAATTATGTGTGGGATCAGCAGCAGAACTTCATGTAGAAAGCTGTTCCAAAAGTTAGGGATTTTAACATATGTGCCCGAGTATATATACACATTAATGTCCCCTGTACTAACAAATTATACTCTGTTGGAAACAGATAGTAAAATACACAATTATGGCACTAGAAATAAAAATTATAATCATAAGGTTTATAAGTCATTAACATTTGCTCAAAACGGGATACATATCTTCAATAAGCTCCCAACACATCTTAAATTTCTAGCAGGTGATATGATTAAATTCAGGAAAAGATTGAAAGAATTTTTAATTGACAACTCCTTCTCCTATTTCTAAAATATCTTCAAAATAATTGACAGAGGCTGATAAAATTATGCTGTGACTGTACATCTTTTGGGGTGTATTTATCTATTTTGTTATTCAATAGTTTATCTGTAAACTGATAACTCTTCACACCCCACAGAGCCAGCCTCTTATATTGGGATCCATGGAAAATGAATGTATTGTATCGTATTGTACTTGGAACGAACTCAAAGGATTGTTGTAATTTTGATCTATGGTGTATTTATGGAACCTACAGCTTTTCCAATACCTATCGAGTAACAACAAATTCCCCACCAAGTCCTTCGCACGGGTCAGCATGGTCCTTACAGATCGCCGCAGTTCACTGACACACAACAGCTGATGTTAATGTCTGTAGACAGGTGCATTCAACGAAGCCTTTGTTACGCAGTCTATAATCTGTTTTATGGCTAACACCTGCTGTCACTGAAACGGCGATCCTATTCACATTTAATTTGGCGTAATTATGGCCTCGTTGTATCAGGGCGCGCACTGGGGCAGTTTATCATCACGCATTTGCGTGCCACGCAAGACCTCCCTCATGCGGTGTATAAATGGACGACCATTACTGAAGCTTCAGAAACGTAAGCCACGCAACTGGAACAGTGCAGAGGGAATAATGACTGTTCAGATTTTTTAGTATCAGAAATTATTAACCTGTTCCGTACTTTTCGCTGGAAAAAATGTAACAGCCTAAGAACTGGTCTGAGTAGTTTAATACCATCTTAGAAAATACATGTGTGCTCCTAGCACTGTATTTGGAGTTGTTTCCAGAAATCTTACCAGTTTTTGTCTAACTCAGTGAAGGAAGGTTTAAGTTGTAACGTTTTAATGATATTCTGAAACCTAACTATCTCAATTAGCACATTAACTACTTTCCTGAAAACATAGAGGATGTTTACGAGCGAAAGGGTGAGAGGTTTCAGAAGAGTACAGAAGGCATGTCATGATACGTGATTTTTTTTCTTATGGCTTTTTATGGTTTGGTGACTTTGTGGTCATTAGAGGCGGGAAAGGACTGGGAACATGGAAAGGGCAGGAATTCGGTATCTTGAAGGGACCCTCCCGCCATTCACCCGTATTGATTTCGGAAAACCATAGAAAATCCAAGTATGGATGTCCGGTCAAGGATTTGAACCCTCATCCTTGGAATGTAAGGCCTTAGAGTTACCGCTCACGCACTATGCTCAGTGTGTCACCTGAGAATGGAATTAAAATCAGATCGAAACATACCGAAATATATATATAATTTTAACGAATAGTCTTAATCCTCTAAAAATAATAGGATTCTCAAACATATCTTTAAACAAAGCAAAAAATATATTTGCACTCCTAGCAAAAACGAATTCATTTTACTTAGTATCACTGAGGACTGGAAAAGAGACGATAAAGAAATAAAAAACAAGATGGTTTATTCACTGTTTAACTAGTTTAGCCTATTTATATTGTTTAGAAACACGCGATAACCCCTGTTGCGATATTTATAGTATTTTTCAACTATTTACTTTCCTCTCTAGTATTTAGAAGTTCTAAAAGTATCGTTAAGTCTTAAAGAACCTTTTCACAGCAAATAAATTTTTGTAGTTCAGTAACACATCAATCTTCTAACATAACGGGTAGTTTACCGGCGTATGTAGAAACTCGATATTTTGACTTCTAGCTCCACCGTTTTCCTCAGGAATGAAATATTCTGTACTGGTCTGTTTACCGACAGGATCTGAGAAATACAGGGAAGCTAGCTGTCAAAATATTGTGTTTTTACTGAACAATTCTGCGGTACACCCGTGAAGACTTCGATAGAGGTATTAAATTTTACTGCTTCCTCTCGGTAACCTATCCCAACAGGAAAAATTTCAACAGTGATATGATTTTTTTCAGTCCCAGAAAATAAGTGTGCTGTTACTGAGCTATAATCCATAGACGTCCAAATAAACAGCAGAGGGTGAGATGGCCAGCTGTTTGTTTGCTGAAAGGGAGCTGTGGGGCAGGTATCTGGACCATAGATCGCAGACAGCAGATTCAATTCCCCTGCCGCCACCACCTGCTGTTCTTCCTGGAAGGAGAACAAATGACTTTATCGAACGCAATGGGTAGACCTACCTAATCCATTGATACAGTGGTTCATCAATAAGAAAAACTTAATTTTCACTCCCATCATTTAATTATTTTAACTGTGTTGTCTCATCCCTCTTATCTTCTTCATTTTTTACGTGAGAAGCCAGTGAACCCCTTTTTTTATACGAGCATGTATAGATTTCACGCAGAGAACTCTTTTCGGAGTTGAGAATTGCAACTTAAGGAAAATCCTACAACTTTCTTAAAGTTTTTGAGCGTTTTATACGAATTTTACAGTCGCAATTTTGACTTTAGTACTAAGTCAATTCTTTCTAAAAAAAATTCTTTCTGTAACGTAAGCCAATTTTGACGGACTACTATCAACACCCTAAGCATTATTTCTATTTGCTTATTGTTTACATTATTAGATAATTATGAAAAAAAAACAAGATTTAACCCACAGTCTATTGTTAAGGTAATCGCGCTTTTTAACTTTAAGATCTGAATAGGAGCTCAATTGTAATTATTATATGTTCATTTTTGAAATGCAGACTATTCGATGAATAGCTGTATATACTTTTTTCTATTTATTAAAAAAAAATACTTAGGGATGTAGTTAACACATATATTATTTGTATAAATCGAACTTACCGAACGGATATAGAGAAATTTGGTGGTTTAGTTATAGTTCAGAAAGGATTTTTTTTTTTTTTTTGCTTTAGGATCTGAATAGGAGATTTAAGTGTCAGTTTTGTATTCTTAAAATACAGGCTATTCACTTAATAATTGATGAATTATTTTGGTCACCCCTGAATGAAGAAGATTACCGCCGAAACGGGGATAAAAGCAATACGATTGCGTGGACAGGAGCTGCAGTTCCGTATTTTTATGTCTGTCAATCGAGACATTCGACAGACTTAACAATAAATCAGAACTAACTGTTCTTATTACGCAAAATCTACCTAACCGCATCGGACAATAACATTCAGGTCACGAAGAGCTCATTTAAGCCCACGTTCCACACATATAACACCTTTATTAGACTTTGGTTGCCATTTCTAGCTTATAGTCCCATACAGTTTGGTAATTATGCTTTTTTATCTAAGGATTGCCTGATGTCAGAGACAAAAGATTGTCATCATAATAAAGAAGAAACATCAAGAAAGTCGGGCAGGTTAGTTAATATCAGACCCGATAGACCATCAATCAATAACCACTCAGCAAGCCACGAACTCTGGTGTCATCTATGGAACTCAAACCCCACACCACACATACTAGAGTCCTATTACAAAAGTAGCGGTGAGCAAGTGGGATTATCAGATCACAGCTTAGGCTATATTACAAAGTGGTGTCAGAAGTGGGATCTGCTGACTCTTATCACGTATTGACTTTGTGTTGCAAGCTAGGCGCCCGCCTCACAGCACTTTGCAGTGAGCTATATTCACCGACATTACTGTAGAATATTGAGGGGATTTCTGGTCCCCTTAAAACATATACGATTTCTCAAGTTGCTGCTGATCTCTTATACATAGACTTACCATAGACGTATAAGGTAACTAATATGAAACGCAAAAGATGAAATTTGATCACAGTTATTGTACATTTAGTCAAAATACTCAAAATAAACTTTAAATGTTCGATCGATTTTCAATCCACAAGCTCATCATCGCATGCAATGTCTACATCACATAACATACAATAATTCCAGAAAACAAGACTATTGTACTTTGAAGTTTATTATTTGATATGATTCTGTCAGTACAATATACGTAGTTGGAATTATGTACCCAACAGACCGTCACATACAGTATACCCATGACACCGTCCATTTTTGTAAAGAAAGTCTGTAGGAAGCCGCATTCTTCTTGGTTTTAGCCCAAATAGGAGTATGTAAGAACAAGTGAGAAGAAGAATCTCTGAAGTTAACCTGTCATGAATTGCCGTCTAATTTACCATCAACACTAAAAAAGTTGAATTTGAATCGTCACTGATTAAAAAAAAAAAATCTAGACGCGTGAGTGAGCCGATGAAAAGAGATCAAGTTTTCCCCATATTACTAAAATAGGACTTTGGTCGCTTAGCCATCGTTAGCTACAAGTTTGGAATTACAATCAAAACTGTGAAGCCAGAGACGTCCTTCGTACATATGTCATGTTCTTAATTTC
>JARYHS010000625.1:0-24987 GCA_031002005.1 Vandiemenella viatica | reverse complement strand
GAAAGCTACGTGCTACGTGTAAGGGGGGGGGGGTAGAGGCAAAAGCCACGTAGGGCTACGTGGGGGGGAGGGGGGGTTCACAGGGGACCAAAATGGAGCTACGTGGTTTGTGCACGCTCCCTTACGTCTGAATGCTGCCTAGCTGTTCCTGGAAATCGCTGCGCGGCGTCCAACTTGTGTCGACTAGCGCCTGATGAGGGCCTGGCGGGACGATTTCCACGAAAGGAGCCCTCGTTTCTGAGCATGACGTATTGCAGCATTAACATAGGAGGCGGCCGATGAGCCATGAACATCGATTGTGGTGGCGGTGAAAGGATCCACAGCCGCCGCTTGCCGCCAGACACCGGATGACACGTCTAAGTAAAACACAGTGGTTTCTACCAACAAAAAGAAAATCATGGTTCTGAACCAGTTTATTAAAAAAAGCATAATACAAAAAAGATTAACCAAAATCAAACGGAAAAGAATTACAAATTATATAGCAGCTTTGTTCATTTATTTTTCACTTACTCGATATGTTACAACATTCATGCAAGCAGCATGGTGACTTAGTGATTAAGGCGTCTGATTGGAGATCGAAACGTCTCGGCCTCGCGTCCCTCTTTTGATGGAGTGTTTCAAAGGCCTTTAACTGACATTCACTTCTGGCACAGCTTGCTGTGTAATGCGAAGTTCGCCAAACGATTCCGTAGTTCGAATTTCACGTTAAACTGTAGGTCCAGTATATCCGGTAGGATCAACGGTTTAGATGAAGACAGGTATGATTGTTGCGGAAAGCGCAGCCCGGTCATTACGATCACACGAGTTCGCATTAATACTCATGCAGAATAGGCGATAAGATTTTGACAAATGTATACGATTTGAGATTTGAAGAAGTCTTCTTTATCTATGATATACATGTGTTCATCACTACAAGATTAGATCTGATGTACTGTATGCATCGAATACTGTATGTATCCTTCGAACTAATTATACCTGTAATAACTGAGATGATTATATCAATATTTCGTCAACGATCTTCAGGAAGTTGGACAGGTAAGAACCTGCAGTCCGCTGTCACAGTTTCTTTGTGCCTTCTGATAATATATTTAACAAACAGTTATTCATACAGTAACTGATACACACTTGGGCTGTCTTCGCGGAAAAGATAATCTCGAATTTTAGAACACATTAATGATATTTTAATATTTAATTTTTATTTCTGAAATTCACTGATTCCAGAATACGAATGTGTGTGTCATTTCATATAACACCTTGGCTCTCCTGTAACCAGCGGAATAAAATTGTGGAACATGTTTAGAGCGGATCTCATTGAAAATTTGACAACAAGTAACAATGACCTTTTTTTATTTATGGCTACCACTATTATCAATAAATGAATAAATGTACATCCAGTCCTAATAGTAGGAACAGTCTTACAACAGGTGGCCAGTGAATTTTCAAGTTTACTGCAGTCTGTGAGATGGGAGGACGTGATATTTGCTTCGATTCTCGTGAAAAATTTTCTCATCCTGTAAGGAAACACGTTTTCTTACATATACATCTCTGACCAACGAACTGTGACTAAGAATTTGTTTTCTTTGGTAGAGTAATTATTATCTTGTTAGGAGTTGATTAATTGGAGACAGAAGAGAAGCATTTTTCGATATTAAGAAAGAAAGATTGAGATTTGTGTTGCTGTATGCTAGTGAAAGAATAAATGTTTAAATTTAATAAAGTTGAATTATTAAATATTAATGTACTTGAAACCTACAAGCGGAGAGATTCATAGAATATCCACAAAGAGGCAAGTTCATAAACTACAAGAGAATGCAGTAATGTAAAATATCAATGTAAAATAACCTGTTCTAAAACTCACCCTAAGATTTTAATGACATAGTGTGTTTGTGATTTGGATTATGGTTAGTACGATTACCTGCACTGCAGCGACCAGTGCCGAGTGCAATCCATCATCCGGCGAGGGTGAACGGTAATGCTTGGGCCTAGCATTCACGGGGGGACAGATTCGAATCCACGTCCCGCCATCCAGATTTCGGTTTGGTTTCGCGAAATCACATGACGGAATGCAGAGATGGCTCGTTCAAAAGGCCATGGAGGAATTAAGAATTTATTCCCTTTCCTTGTCTCCAATCTGCTTCCTTCTCTAATAACCTCGAGACAAAAGCATTAAGGGGAAAAAATATGCTTTCTCTGCTGCGACCAACCCGCAGGAAAGCTCTCCTCTTTTGCTCGAACGTTGCACACATGATACCAAAAAGAACTGTGAAACGTGTATAGTATCCAGCAACCGAGAACCAAGAAATTCATGCTCCGTGTGCTATATTTAGAAAATTCTTCATTTATTTTACTGCACACTAGTTTCTATTTTTATCTTACAGTGAAACTATGACGATAAATTGTTTTACGGGGAAAATAACATCTCGCATTTCACTTGTTGGATATCTCGATTCTTCAGTCGCGATTTTATACTTAAAGAACAATGTGCAGCTTAATGTATAGCGGTAGGAACCTGCGAACAGGATTCGACACGCACTTTACGTTTCTCGTTTGCCGTTATTTATTTAAAGGGCAGACTACATTACGGAAAAGAGCTAGAACATCACATTCCAACATCACATACCACTCTGCACATCAATCATTACAATTCTTCGAAATAATTTGTGGACAATATATTTATGGGAAAAAAATGAAGACACTGAGCTACAACAATACTACGTTCTTCAACGCCAGTAGAAACAGGACAGCTTGACTAATGTACAGACAGACTCTGTCTTCTCTTGAGATCCACACCAATGGAAAGAAAGTAAACAGTAAGAAATTACTTAATGGAAAGAAATAATTATAGAAATTAAATAGAATCATAAAAACAAATTTGAGTAAAAAAATAATTGTTAAAAAAAGGTTCAATCTACACATACGAGGAGAGACAGACATAATTTTCACATAATTACAGAAATTTATCACAGAAAAATCGCACTCAGACACTCACATACGGTGTAAAAAAATAAGTGATTTAATGTAGGGCCTACCCCAAAGCGAGGATTTTTGGAAACATAAAAAATAAATTTTATTAAATTGGATTGATATACGGAGAAGCCATTACTTTTACCCCATGATAATAATCTACATAATTCATCCCATATAATGCCGTTAATTTTAACATATTTAACGAGAGAAAGGGCTATAAAAATTGGTGTGTCAAAAGAGATTTTTGTAATAGCGGACTAAATGTTAAAATTGAACCCGGTCAGACACTATTTCTATCCAACTAAAAACGAAATTTCGACTTAATCAGAGAATAAACAAACGATTATCAACGTTTCGTAATCTCAGAGACATATTCTTTACACCGTCGTATTTGCACCAAGTAGTAGCAGTAGGACGAAGTGCCAAAAGCTTCCGTGACAAATACACCCGAGAAAGAAAGGAACTGTTATGTTACGGGAAGAACGGTATACGAGTACAAACTGGGAGCTATCGTACTTATTAACACACTATGACGCCACTCACTCGTAGAGCAGGAATTTTTTTGCTCATATAGAATTACTGAATCCTGATGAGTGTAAATTGATGCCATGAAATTATTGCAGGATCCAGTGAGTAGGTAACATGCTGGATTGAGACAACAGGAGGGTGGAGCTTGGTAGGATATGGGTCAAAGAATTAGGAGTAATCCACGGAAACGAAAAGACGACCATGGGCACAAACTGGCACTCGATTTCATGCATAACGGAGTAGGAAAATATTCTTTGTGGCTAAAGGAGTCAGGGATTGGAATAAATTACCTAGGAAAATAATGAATAATTACCAAAAACTCTGAAGGAATTTAAAATTAAAATTCATAAATGGCAAAAGTAGATTGGTGAAGAATTTTAAGACTTAAAGTATAAAAGATAATATTGATAAAAAAAAGTAAGGTGTAACAAGATGACTAGGGAAATTGCCACCAGAGCCTGTCCTCCATCGCAATTAAAAATTAAACTCAAGAAAGTTGTAATACTACTTTTGGGATGAAATGTAGATCCGGTGGTGAATTTTCCTAACATATAAAACAATTAGCTTTGTCAGTACACTGTAAGAGAATGAAGTCTACTAAATCATACGGTGGCTGGGAAACGTGCGAAATTACGTTCTTCATCAAAAACCTTGAGATGGGCTTGAAGAAAATCGAAGGGCGTAGCGTAGAGAAATAAGCAAAACCGATAAAAACACAGTGACAAATTAAAACGATACAGAAGGCTTGCGTGCAGAGCGCAGCTTCAATGAGAGTCAATTACTGGTCGCCGGGCTGTTTAGAAGTCCACGATCTTCCGACACAGATGCCGTACTACGGAGTTCGAAAACAGAACATTAGGCTGCTTCATTCAGTGTATGAAATTCACTAATTTTGCATGAGGTCGTATAGAGAAAAGCTAGTACCTACAGAAACTCTTATTAAACATAAATATGTGCAGCTGATGTCGAAATTGACACTTCAATCCTAAAAATCCAAGCATGGCTCTCAACCCGAAGGATGGTTGGAGGAGGTCCAAATAAACCTTTTACTATGGGTTGTAGTAGGGGCCTTGGTGGTCATGGTTAATATTTATAAATTAATTATTAATATAAATAAATGGGGATTTTAATTTTGTTTTATGAAGGAGTAAAAATATGGATTTTGCATGAATCTCGATGTTAGTTGAAATATAGGAAAACTGTCACAATATGACATTTATTTTTTTATCATTGGCGATTACAAGTCTGAGCGAATTTACCTTTAACATTAATACAAATTGGCAAAATCATAAAAGCAACGCTCAGAGGTACAATTAGCCGTCGTGGGCAAGCAAACAATTGTGTATTTACTTTAAAATCCATCTCAGAATTAATATGCAAGAAATAATGATATTTGGAAACAATGTACAAGTTATGACGATCTCAAACATAGGTATCATAACTCTGTGACTTTACATTTCAAAAACAAAAATCATGGGCGCCACGAATGAACAATATGCCATTCGAAAATAACTATTTCTGTCAAATTAAGCCGCTAGCTCAGGGTTTTTTTTTTTTTTTTTTTTTACAAAGTTAGAACATGGATTTATCCTTTCAAAGACGCTTAAGGGTTCAGTTTGACGGAATGCACAATCAGATGGCTTGGTCGTAATAAGTTACCATTGTAGTTCTGCGTCTGATGTCTGCGGTGTTCGGAGATGACCCACGGTATGTGATACTTGTCTCACAAGGCTGCTACAGGCAAGTCCTAGTTGTAATGCGCATGCCATTTCATCAAGCCGGCAACGTCAGATTTCCGACACCAGGAGTCGGACACAGCAGTTGGCGAGAAAATCCAACTTTCGGAGTCCACCACACAATAGACTAGCATAAAATGAAGCTCGTCGCTCTTCGATCTCCGAGGAAATTTCTGGCTCCGCCCCTTGCATTCTCGAAGATCACATTTAACATAAAATTCCCAGGATTTTAAGTTGTATGCTCATTTGGATTGGATCTTCAGGTTGGCACCTAATGTCACGTGATATCCCCGATATCTTATTTGCCCCGCGTATATCACAGAGGTCGGACATATTCGGCTAAGTTCGGGGACGACCCTGTGCTCAGGTGGCAGGCATTTCCCGCCAGGTGAGCGACCTTGTTCACCGCCTATCCCCAGGGAGCAGAATGTGTCATCCGGCAAAACCCTTTATCCGCGACTTCCTGTCTCCCTGGTTCGGGAAGGCCACGATTAGCTTCAAGCCTACACAGATCAATAATTCTTTAATATTCGTTGCAACAAGATACACTGAATGTTCACCTTTGTATTACAGTCCTTACTTGGAATCTTGCGTACTTTAGGAAATTACGAAGAAAAACTATTTAGTTGGTCGCCCATGATTTATGTAAATTACTCTAACATTATGATTTATATAATAAAAAATGCACATTAGAACGTGGCGACAGCGCGTCACGTTATAAAGTAGAACCACCATTTCCTTTACACCTTACTTAACCTAATCCAGTAATTGTAACAAGTAAAGGTGACCTACAGTTTAACGTGGATTTCGCATCACGGATACGTGCTGGTGTACTTCACATTACACAGCAAGTTGTACCGGAAGTGGAGGTAGGATTAAATAACCATTGAAAATGGCTGCCGAATCAGGGATTCCAACTAGTATTTTTTTATGGCTTAACGCCTCGTCGAGGTCATTAGAGGCGGGAAATGCCAAAGGAAAAAGAAGGAATTTTGGCATGGCCTTTTGAAGGAACCATCCTGGCATTTGCTTGAAAGTATTTGAGGAAACCATGTAGAGTCCAAACCTGGATAGTCGGACGGGGATTTCAACTTGCTTCCTCCCGAATGCTAGGATTCGTACTGAGATTTCATATAAAAGAAAAATATTTACCCTTGAATTAAAATTTCAATTAGAATTTAAATCAGTACTTTTAATGGAAGAAGGTAGATTTAGATATCAATATTTTGTGCGTAAATCAAAATTATGCAAATTTCTCCACAAATACTACACATTTGGCACAAACAAATCGACATTAATCGTCCAGAACACATTCTACACAAGCCACAAATAGATAGCGATACTCGCGTTAGGATAGGAATAGAATAGCGACCGTGACTAAGGCGATAAAAGCGCTCATGCAAAAACAGCTCTCGCCGCCAGCGTGGCCTGTGTTTCTGTGAGGAAACATGACCACATATGGTGAATCTGTGGCCCAATGTACGTGTTCATACTATCGGGTGTTTTTTTATTATTATTATTTCTAACGCTTCTCCGACTTGCCTCGGCCACCGTCTGCTGACTTGAGCCAAAAGTCTAGTGTCACTACATAAAATATTGTGTCCACTGTCAGAGGGTGTTGCATTTCTACATCGTGCCTGTCATCCTTACAGGTACATCAGAAATCTTCCTAGGTGCCCTGTTTACCGAATGTATATTTTTCTCTTAAAAGACGACCATTCTCACTTATCACCACCTGTGTGTAGGGTAACACTGCCATGGTCCTGTTTGTTGGCCTGGTTGTCTCTTCCGTCGATACTTGGGCACAAGGCAATGTTTGTGGTCGTATTATTGATAACGTCAATATTAGAAACGTCTCCTTTAAAATTCGTCTTCTAGTGTTTATTCTCACTTTGCGACTAACCATGGATATTGTAGTTTTTAAAATTCATCACTTCACTGCCGGATGGTGATGATAGTCTGGTATTCTGTGGCCCAGGGATCCATCTTCCTTCCGTTACGCGACCACTTGGACAAAAAGCTGCCTTTTATGGATATGATCATGAAACGGAAGGAAGATGGCTGCCTGGGCCACAGAATACCGGAAACCCACGCATGAAGAGTCTCACCACCATACGGCAGTGAAACGCGGAATTTTTAAAATTTCAGCATCCATAGTTAGTAACAAAACGAGCATAATTTGCAAGAAGTTTCTGTTCTTGATTTTACTAATAAGGCTACTACAAACATTGGCTTGTGCCCCAGGATTTACAGAAGAGACAAACAGACCAACGGACAGGCCCATCGGATGTCAGATGATACTGGTCCTCTTTTAAAAGAGAAGAATATCTGTCCTGTATACAGGAAGATTTTTGATGTGCTTATGAAGGTGAAATACAGGAGGTAGAAATTACTAACGCCGGGTCTATATCAAATACCGTACAGTTGTGTCCCGGTATAGGATGCACCATGAAGAACAGGCTGAATGAACATAGAGACATTTTAAAAATCAGCTGACAGTGGGCACACTATTATATTCAATAACACTAATGTTTCGTCTCAGGAAAGTAAGTGGCAGTCCAGACACGTGATTTAAACGCAGACAGACAGTGGGATACATACTAACAAAATATTACACAGGACCCAAATCCTCTTTGGACGGACCATGCTGGAGGTGCATACTTCAGTGACGTCACTCCTAACGGTTAGCAGGCACTTCGGAAGCTATTTATAGGCGGAAGCGATCCCAGGCTTGTCAAACTTCTTAATAAAACGACAGAATGATGGCTGAAACGTTATTTTTCAAACAAACAAAAAAAAAATAGTGACCGGCTCCACTATAAAAACCAAGATAAGAAGTTAACAGTGAAGTGTGAATGGAGAATATATTCTAAAACCACAGCGTGGGGTTACACACCACCTGGGCTCTACCACTCAACAATAAAAAGACAGCGTAGTTGTCACTACTATGAGGCGTATACAGAGACATGTGTACTGTATTTAAAAATTTGCGGGAATTTTACAGTTCAAAGATTAAGACGCTCATGACGAGCAATAATTTTAATTATTAGTCAACATATATACATTTTAAGGCATCAATAGTTGAACGGATCAACGGAAAATAAAAATTAATATAATGTTTACCTAATTCAATCGGAAATTCGAGTAAGCCAAAAATTCCCACACCATCCTCAGCAGCAAGTCACCAGGTCGGTAACACTTTCGTGCAGAGTCTTAATGTGGACCAAACAATCTATATATTGTAACCTGACGCGCTGTCGCCACGTTACAAGGTGCAATTTTATTATATATGTCATAATGTTAGAGTAATTTACATAAATCTTGGGCGACCACCTAAATAGATTTTTGTTGTAATTTTATAAAGTACGCAAGATTCCAAGTGAGGACTGTAATGAAATGGTGAACATACAGTGTATCTTGGTAAAGCGAATATTAAAGAGTTATTGAGCTGCGTAGGCTTGAAGCTAATCGTGGTCTTCCCGAACCATGGCGACAGGGAGTCGCGGATCTGGGGTTTTGCCGGACCACACATTCTGCTCCCTGGGGATGGGTGGTCAACAGGGTCACTCACCTTGCGGGAAATGCCTGCCGCCCGACACCCGAATGTGCTCTCACCCCGGCGAACTTAGCCGAATATGTCCGACTTCTGTGATATGAGCGAGGCAAATCAGATATCGGGGATATCACGTGACATTATGTGCCGACCTTATAACTTAAAATCCTGGGAATTTCTTTTATATGTGAGCTTCGAGACTACAAGGAGCGGAGCGAGAAGTTTTCCTCGTGGACGAAAGAGCGAGGAACTGGACATTCTACATTCGATTCTATGCGATTCTAATCTGAGGTGGACTTGGAAAGTTGGCTTCTCTCGCCAACTGCCGCTGTACGACTTCTGACGGCCGGCTTGCTGGAGCAGGCTTATCACGGCGACACTGCCAGTAATGCGATGATGCGCATTAACAGACAGGACGTGTCTGTAGCCGCCATGTGAGATAATCTCACATACCGTGGGTCATCTCCGGTCACCGCAGACATCAGACGCAGAACTACAATGGTAACTTATTACGACCAAGCCATCTGATTGTGCATTCCGTGAAACAGAACCGTTAAACGACTCTGAGAGGATAGATCCATGTTCTCACTTTGTAATTGTAAAAACCCCTGATCTAGCGGCATAATTTGCCAGAACTAGTTATTTCCGAAAGATATATTATTCATTCGTGGCGCCCATGATTTTCTTTTTAACTGTAAAGTCACAGTATTATGATACCTTTGTCTGAGGTCGTCATAACATATATTTTTCATTGTTTTCAGTTGTCATTATTTTTTGCATTTTGATTCTGAGATATATTTAAAAGTAAATATACAATTGTTTGCTTGCTCATGACGGCTAATTGTACCTCTGAGCGTTTCTTTTATGATTTTGCAAATTTGTGTTAATGTTAACGGTAAATTCGCTCAGACTTGTAATCACCAGTGATAAGAAAATAAATGTCATATTGTGACAATTTTTCCTAAATTCCAACTAACGTCAAGATTCTTGCAAAATTAATAAATTTTCACTCCTTCATAAAAATTAAAAATCCACAATTATTAATCATAAAGATATGAAAGATAATTGTAACGTGGCCTGCCCACCAAGGCACCCACTACATATGTACCATAAAGTGCCATTATAATAGATATTTTTATTAGCAACAGGTAATAAGTTTAATAAATTATCCGTGATAGCTAAAAAATAGTGGGAGATATAAAACTGTCGTATTGTTTAAAGTGCTATACCTCAGAAACCGCTAATTCATATTTGAGGCTGCCTTAGTTCTCAATATTAACATCATCTCTGTATGTATTGTTATATTATTAATTAATGTCATTATTTTGAATTGGTCCTCATGAGATGTCTTACAACTAGGGTTAGATTCCATTAACATAAACTTCATTCTTTATTTTCTAAGCGTTACCCACATATGTTCCGTGTTTTGTGTTGAACAGACCACGTTGTCAAGTTCCAACACATTTGTGAAGCAACCAGTCTCTACCAATTTTACTTTCAAAGATATCATCCTCAATAAAAATGAAAGATCTTTGTAGTTGGGGTTTACCTATTGGCTTCTTTGGATACACGGCTGTATGATCGTGTAGCTTTACCATTAACGTGACTGTTGCACTCCTATGCTATAAAATGCGTGTCGGTTACCTAGAATCCTTCCATTCGTTTTCTATTTGTCACTTAAGTGAATCTGAAGGAGAATTTTTTTTAATATTGGTAATTGCACTACATTTGTTAGTGGCTATAATGAAGTTTGTGTCCGGCCTTTATTCAAACATTGCAACAACTATCAACATTGTGAGAAAAATTGTGAAAGCCCTCGAAAATGAAGCAACTTCATTATGGTAATAATAAATATTTGGTTTATGTAAGTAGTGCATTCGTATCCCATTTCATAAATTACTTACCTGCACACCAGTGTCTCGCGATACTCCAGCGGCTCATTTCGCGTTGAGAATAAGTTGTATACATGGAACAGCCGGTGATTCTATGTACAGGTTTCGATAAAGTCGTTAACAGAACGATGATAACTGATCGATTGCCGGTGTTTCTATGTAGATTTAATTATTCTGAACCTGGGAATATCGTAAAGCTTAGATAGTTTTTGTTACAAGAGTTAACCTTTGCACGACTTAGCATAGCAGATGCCAGAAGGATTCGGTCGAAACGAAGCAAGAAGCAAATTTAGCGCAGCTGAACACCCGAATCAACGAGCGAGGAACAAACGCATTTGTCTGCAATTCTATTTTTTTCTTATCCTCCCATTTTCTCGTTGGTAGACATCCCGAGTATTTGTTTTATACGGAAGGGTAAGTTCTGTATTGGTAGCATGTTTTGAAACTAACTTAAATCAAATTCAGCTTATCTGAGATTTTACTCATCTTCCAAGAGATCGTGTTTGTAATTTGCGGAACATCAGCGTAATGTCAGAGTTTTATTTAATAAATCATTCTGGAATCTCCGATCACAGATTTTAGATTTATCAATGTACTGCAGGCCTTGGATACATGAACATCCAAGTTGTATTTCTACTACTACAAATCGTGTGTTATGTACCGTAAACATTTCTTTGGTTTCATTGGGTGGCTTCTGGAATTATTAAATTTATCCATCTTCGCCACTATCACCATTTCTATAATTCAAAGTTGATCAAACCGCGTTGTCTTGCTTTTTCTAACCATGCGACCATTCACCTATGATTCTCTATCTTTTTTATTCCTCTGCCCTTTAAGTATATACATTTGTCATCCATTTCTCAACAAAAGTTTCCGATGTCTTAAAGAACAGTAAATTTCCATTAATGGTTCCTATGAAATCACCTAAAATTTGTTTCTACTTTTAGTAGCTTGGCAAAAATCATACATCTGACATTTCCACCCCCTCCCCCAACCCGTCGTTCAGATGTATCCGAAGTATCAGGTGGTACCGTAGCCGCGAGGTCCGGAATATTTTCGGTAGTTTTTAGATTCAGGTTTGGCAAACAGTCTAGGTGACCAAGATGGCCCGGATGGTGGCAAGAACAATTTATAAAATTGTTTTATTTAGGTCTAGAGTTTTATTCGTACAGTTTGAACATTCAGTTGGTACTAGACAGAAATTTGTCAGAAATTAAATTTATATGTATAGGTAATTATTAGTAGCAACTATGGCCGGAAGTACTTATGATTAAATAATAATTAATTTCAAAGAACATAAAAACTTTGGTTTGCCTATGTAAGAGTGGCCGCAAGTATGGGTTGCCCGCTGTTAAAGTTAGCGCTTCCCACCGTCTGACAAATAGTGTGGTGCGCTAACTCACTCTCGCATATCTTTAACATATTGCAATCCCTACTTGCAGCCACTTTTCAACAGGCAACCTAATTTTTTTAAGTTCTTTACATGTCTCTCTTTGAAATGAATTCTAATTTTGTATTTTTGGGATTTTTTAAATTTAATTAAAAATATTTGCTGTCATATTTAGATAGGCAACCCAGCATAATCGTATTCTGCTATTGAGAATTACTCATAAAATTTGCATTTTAATCAAATAACAGATGGACGTAGAAATCATGCAACCGGATCTTGGACTAATAGTGATCTACAGCACTTCCGTAGGCCTGGTTAGACAAAAATTATTTTTACGAAATCGAATTATTACAGGCTATGTTTCATCGAATCTCTCAAAAAAATTATTTCGACACTCTAACGTAACCGTAAACCATCTTGGTTGGTAACTTGTTAGTTTCGGTTGACTTTTTTTTTCCGCAGATGCTACTGCTGTTGATTTTTTTTTAAATTTGATTCAGTACACTTGTTATAACTTTACAATCGGCGATATGTAAGAAATCAACCTTTTACAGTGACTATTATCTGTAACTATAATGTAAAAGACTAATTACTATTAACAATACCAAAATACTCCACACCTTTGTCTGTATTGAGGATAAAGACGAATACTTTGCTCCAGAACCATTAAGAAAGGACAGAAATGGGCATTCATTCCCTCAACACTGTTCTGGACAAGAACCTCAATTTGCTTTGTCAAAGATGATGCACGTGGTCACTGAAAGACACTGAAAACATGAAACACTGATTTCAGATCCATTGTGAAGACATAATTGGAGCCATCAAGTAGCTGAGTGCAAGCACAACGATCCCTCTTAAAATGCATAGTCTATATTTTTGAATTGTTTCCCTCTAGAAATGTATTTATTTATACCTTTCTCCTCAGCTGCTTTATTAATAACTGGACGGTCTAGTGTAGCTAAAATAAAACTCTTTTTAGCATAAGCGTTTAGATTTATTTCTAGTTTCTTTTTCCTTATTATATTTCAGTCGAAAAAATGGTTCTCTACTTTTTTTTTACCTACTTTTTGTGTTTCTCGAAAGTACTGAAGTGTTTTGTAATATAAAACTTGTATCTTTTTTTCGAAGCACACTATTATTTCCCATCTGCTACATTTTTCTTCTCTATACGATTCTTGGTGAACGCTCCTGTCTCTGCGTGGTCAGACATTCATTCGAGGTGTTGCCATATCTGCTTGACATCTATTAGAATTTTACTCTCCGGCAAAATGTTAAAGGGATTGGACGGAAGTAAAGATACGGATCAAAGGCCTCTGTTCGAATGGCCAAACAGCAACTGCTACCAAAAGACAGATCGCCGATCACATACAGCCCAATTGCTGTCTCCATTCTTTCTACTGGAAGAAATATGGAGGTTGATTTGTAAGGCTCTGCTGCATACTTCCGATTTACACACCTATCTTAGGTAGCTTCAAATACCCGTAAAGGAGGCTACAAAAATCTGAGAGGAAATCTCAACCACCTTCTACAACGCCCTAACAGCAATCAAAGTTCGCACACTTTGCTAAAAGGATTTTAACAAACAATTTGTAATGTTACAGGGCTTTTTTGTCCAAAAATAAAGTGAAATTAGGAACTCGCTACATTTTACTCGCGGAGAACTAATGTTAGCTCCTAGTCACATTTTTCACGTGCAGTGTTAGTTTGTTCGCTATCGTTTATTTGTATTTTGTTTGTGGGTTGGAGTCATTTTGCCATTAATTATTCGTGTTTAATGATTCGTAAGTTACATATTGTTAATTTCTTATTCAGTCCTCATCTTTCTCTGGTTTGACTCATCAATACTTTAATATTTATTGTAGTTTCAAATACTGAAGCAGATTTCTGGCCGAACATGTGATTTGCACAATAACGGAATTACGAAAAGTGACCGAGACAAAAAGTTCAATCGGATGAAAATTCACAAGTGTCGAGTGCAAAGGCAACAGTTTAGAAAAAAATCTTTAGAACGTATATGAACTTTTAGTCTGTTAATATCCAGCGTGGTCAGAATTTACCAATTAATCTTGCATAGAGATCAGTGATAATAACTGAAAAACTTAAATGTGCTCGTGCCAAAAAATAAATGTTAGTAAGTTGGTGTATTCGTGCACCCTTCAGGACATTATAATTTCAGATGTATTCACTAACCTGGAAATGCCACCTTTACATAACACACTATTCCTTCCCACTGTTTCGATCGGGCAGTAGGCGGAACGAAAATCTTTTTGAACGGTGATTAACTGATAACTGTAATTTATGAAAACTTCTTTACAGGTGCACTAAACGTGATCATTTTGGAACTGAGAAAGATGAAAAGTTAAGCAAAAATGTAAACCACAAAATCTGCTGGATTCACTCACGTCCTAAGACCAACAGCAGATGAACACCCTCTGACTGGAGCTGCTGGCAACACAGGTATTATAAGTTCTTGAAGGAAAATCAAAGATTGCGTTGACATTAACTACCGCAAGCAGAAAAATATTGTTATTGGTGGTGTATATCTTCTTACTGTTTCGTCGTCAAGACCTGGCTGGCTCCTAGCTAACGTACTGTCAGCTCTCAGCAGCAAATGAGATTTTACACAAAAAGACATTGTATTTAACACAAGACGTTCGAACCTAAACACCCATTAAAAAAAATCAACTTTGTTATAATGAAGTACACGAGCAGTATCGTTGGCATTCTTAAAATGAAAGTAAGCGTTATCCATTATGAATGACACATTTTTTTCTTTTATGACTGTAATACATTCAAATGTTAATGAAATCGTTAAAGTAAGGTTAACCTGTTCGAATTGCGAAATTAAATTACGAAAAATTATGAATAATTGTTTTACGAAGAAACCAAGAAATTTTCAAATATAATAGAAATCTAAAATTAGAATTTCTTTCTTTAATACCGAATGAAACTAATTTGCTCAAAAATATACATTAAGTAACCACTAACAGACACGGGAGTGTTTGAAATGATGAAAAGACTATGAACTAAAAATGAAAGATCAAAGATGTTATGCATTCTTTTAGAAATATTCACATGGATTATAAGGATACACATCTAGCTTATTTGTTCATGAACTGTCTCCCATTGTTGTCTCTCTACAGATTTATACAAGTTAGTGCAGGGGTGGTCAACCCAAACGATCTTGCGGGCCAATTTGAAAATGTGTCCTAACTCCGCCGGCCGCATATAAAATTATATATTCGAAAGAATATTATTTTAAAAACAAATTTATTTTTCTCATAATTTCGACATTTAATTTTGTACATATGGATGAAAAAATAATGTATTTTTTAAATCATTTGTTTTTACTACTATGGCCATTATGAAACAAATATATTTTTTTAAAAAATTGTGATGAATCTCGCGGGCCAGAAAAATGTTCAAGGCGGCATGTATTTCAGTTAATATTAAACACAAATCACTACTGCACTGATTTTAGGCCCTTACATCTTAGCATCATTCCATGGAATGAAATGATATTGACTGTAATTTTGTAAGTATTGATACTAACGGGAATAGTTAGCAATAATTACATCACTTACGGAATAGTAACTCCAGTGAAAATACTTTTTTCACAAATTAATTTACAGGAACACAAGGACAAAAATTTTATCGTTTGTTTCACAAAATGTAATTCAGGAGTGGAAAATAGGAATAACTGATTAACTTCTTCCAATTCTGTGAAACAACAATCATAGTATTTTATTGTATATATTTACACATTTTATAATTATATACATGTGTGAGGAACAGTAACTTAAATTTAAAATTATATATTTGTTACCCAACAATATTTTAAGTTGTACGATGGATCCCTGCAAGTTGACACTAAACTTTATACAAAATGAACAGATATTTATAAGGTTGCATTGAGTGGTGCAACGAATAGATTAATCGTTAGGATATTACAGGTCCACTTCAGTTTCACGACAACGCATTGTAATTGACAATTTTATTACAACTAGAGCAGTTCGTTTCTGCACTCCACAAACGCTCAACAACAAAAACCCTTCACCTGAGCTAAAAGTACTGTTGCACTGTTCTATTTCACAACTTTGGCCGATGGAACATTGAAATCTAACTACTACGACAAGGGCCCCGAGTTCTACCACAGCTGACACAGGCAAGACAATAGTGGTTTCCTGAAACCCACCCACAAAGAAACGACTCCGATCTTCTTGCACATTAAAACTAAAACATGCCTGGCGCAAGCGATAAATGTAATTTGCACACACGTTAAATCAAGTGATTTTGAATCTAGTATTCAATTAACATCTAACACTTCCAGAACTAACGTACGTTTCACGGAGAGCTGTTTGGCCCGTGTTGTGAACTCTCACCACTACTAACGGACTAGTTGATCTAAATCATTCTACCGCAACTACTACCTACGACGCAGTTCCCACGCAGGAACTGACTGTTTCTAATTGGTCCTTCGTGAGGACGCACAAAAATATAACCGATTAGCCAGGTATAATGACGTTTAATAAAATGCTGAACGGATTCTGCAATTTCTGGCAAGTGTTCCGCTCATTTGTACAACCTTTGAGCTCTCCGCGGGGATTCACTAATGAAATAACTCTAGACAGCTCTAGAGAAAAACCTTTCCTTGGTGTACAACGTATTTCTAACGAACATCGATGAATTACAGTAGTAACAATTTACTACACTGCAAAAATAAACATTAATAAACTTCGTCACAGGTACTAAACTGCTATAACGAAAACGTATGTCTCTTTAAAACAAAAATTTTGATTCCGCTACGAACTCAAATTCAGATCAAAATGATATATTCATTCTGTCATTTTTTGTAAAATTGTCCCAAATATTTCCAAGCAAACCGAAATACGTTAGGCTCCACCAACATTATCTCATTCATTGAATGTTTCTACGTCCATAACATCAAAGGTGCTATGGTGAAACAGTGACCATACATAAATCTTGCTATCGTTGGCTTCTAAAAATAAACTTGCCTTCGAAAAAGAATTCGATGTAGTCCGTAAACGTGATATTAAAAACATTAGCACGATCCCTCAGCCAATATGGTCCTCCTCTTCTTGTGCCCATCCTACTTGCCTCACAAACCTGAACAATATTTCTTTAAAAAAAAAAAAATCCTCTACAAAAATAAGTAACATACTTCGTAATATACTTCACATACGTCAGTAATTATTATACCTCTACTAAAACTTATTAACATCAGTGTTTCACACGTATTCACTCTACTCATCCTCACTGCAACTATCAATATATTAACTATTCTTACAGTTTGTCAACAACTTGTTTACACGCAGCATCATTCAAACATCTCTCGGCAGGTCCTCGTGTACTAATCTACCGCCAACATGACTACTCTACGAGGCCTGCTTGTGTGGCGACAATATTGGTTCTGAGCTGGCTGGCTGTCGCTTTCGCATGTCTCGCTTAAAAACAACGTTTTGTACACAGTAATTCACGAACGAGTAACACAAACTTCATGCTTTGGGGAAAAAAAGGTATTAACTATACATTACATTTAAATAAATAAATTTTATGAAACACATGGGGAAAACAGGTTCTCAAAACTAAAACAGCTCCAGTAAATGCAGTACTGGGTCTATGAAGCAAAAACTGTATTAAAATATTTAAAATCCTGCTTAAAATGTAGAAATAATGAATATCGAATAACGGGAAGGTGGAACTTGACAGACAGCGAAACTGTTGCTCGTATCTAGAACCAGTATTGAAACCCTTGACCAGAACAGAAATTAAATATATTGGTACTATGTAACCCTAAAGTAGAATAGTTCGATGGGTAACGTTCAGGTAAGTACACAGCGTGAGTCCTAGGCGATGGCACTTGAACACTGTACGATGTGGCTGAGGGTCCGGCGGGCCGCGTACTAAGTACTGTGTCGTCCTCCAGGCACGCTGAAACACACAAAACAAACCACTACATCAGTCACACCAACACAGCTTCCCAAGTGAAACAACAGATCATGAGCTTCAGTAAAAATACATCTACTAATCTTACTTCTTCTACAATCTGACAATAACAATAACAATATTAAAAATTTAAACTGCCGGCCTCGGTAGCGTAGGGGCTAGAGTGCTAGCTCCGCGTGCCGCAGGTCGCCGGTTCGAATCCGGCCGGGGGCATGGATGTTTAAGTGTTGTGTGTCTGTGTGAATGTCCTGTCCGTCCTGTGGCGTCTATACTTAAGAATCATAACGTACTGGAGAAATTAATTCACTGGATGAGATATCATAAACACATTGAGCTGGCTGAATGGCTGAGTTGCCGAAAGCCATTAAAACAATAATTAAAAAAAAAGAAATTAAACCGCACTTCAAGAAAGATTTTTAAATAGTAAGTCCTAATTCTTATGCCGTAACAAGACCTAGCCTGGATTCAAAGTCATACCCGGGATCAGGGCGCAAGCGTTTGGGGGTATCCATAAATTAAGTGAGGTGTTTTTCCGGATTTCCGGACCCTCCCCCTCCCCTCTGTTGAGACTTCGTGAGATCTGGTCCGACCCCCCCCCCCCTTGGCAGATCTGGTTCGTGAGATCCCCCCCCCCACCCCAGTAATCGTTTTCGCAACTTTAAGATCTCACCTTTTCGAAGCCAATTACACCCCTACTTTTCGACTAAATACCCCCCTAAAATCGCCTTTCGCGTTATCTGTAGACCTTGCTTTCTAGCTCTGCACTCCAACAAGAATTTCGAAACCTCTCGTGAGATTTCCGTTGACCCCCCCCCCCCCTTTCACCCTTGGAGAGATTTCGCTGGACCTAACCCCTTTATTTCAACTCACGTAATTAATGGACGCCCCATTTGCTATGGAGGGTTGCCCGTCGTGTGAAACTGTTCATTATACTACCGCAAGTTTTGAAAAACTGTTGTGTATATGTATGTGTTTGTATCATGGCTGAGAGTTGAAAAAGGGAGGAAACGGCGCAAGCCGGTGCAGGCCCAATCAGGCCTACTCTTCCGAAATACACCACAGTGCGCCGCAGAGCTTTACGTCCCCATCCGACGGACAAATCACCATCAAACGCATTGCGCAGAGATTTGGGATTACGAAACGTGTAGTATGACCTCTTCTACCCAAAGCACTAAACACTCACGGTAAAAATTTGTTCCACAAAACGGATTCGAACCAGGTACCGGAACAGACTGAGCCAGTGGGTCACGCCCACATTCATTACGGTCTCTGTAATGTCTAAACTTCTAAATCCTCTGAAATATATCACTTCAGTTTCCAGTTTTATTATTTTTCTACTTTATTACCTCGCCATCAAAGCTGGAACTCCGTATCTGTAAAACATCCAGATATTAAAGGTCCCACAACTGGACTTCCAGGATTCCATGTAAATAGAGACCAGTGGGTCAAACTAAATAGCCTAAGAACAGCCATGCGAAATGCAACGCCATGTTGTATAAATGGGGTCTTCGGAATTCTCCTTCATGTGACTGCGGAGCTGCTTCCCAGAGTGTGGAGCATATTTTATCAGGGAATGCCCTCTACGGAAGTATGGACTACTGAAGATGTTTTTGGAGCTACAAGTTCCTTCATAGAATTGTTGGAAGAACTGGACATCAAAGTGAACGCTACCAACGTTCTTGTCATTGTATATATTTATATGTATTATATTAGTTGGTTAGCCATACGAAAAATAAATAAATAACCTGACCATCATACACTATATAATATGGAAATCCCTATAAAGTAAACAGATTTTTAAGAAATTTATTTCGCAATATTCACAGCAAAGTTATTACGCTCGGTAAAAAGCCAAATCAAAATTATCAACTATTTCGGCAAAGTAGTGGTGAAACCACAGCTCGGCTAGTTAAATACAAAAAAGCTACGGTTAGAAGACGTGAAGTGAAGAGGCGCTCTCCTTGCGGCGGTTGGCAATTAACAGGCGGAGAGGTGCGGATTACGGGGGCGTGCCGGAGGACAGGTAGCGAGGCTCAGCTGTTTGTAGAGCAAACACCGCGGGGAGCGATTCTCCGTCTGTAGCGACGCCTCAATCTCGTCGAGGCCCGCAATGAGAACCGCCAAATATGATAAAGAAACAGAGCTTACAAGAGCTACTGGACATCCTCTCACCTCTCCGCCCAAGACACTACATTCAGCACGAACAAAATGACAACTGTAAACAGATGGCAGCACTCATCAGTCATGTAGAGCAGTGGTCTGCAACCTGTGTGCCGCCACAAGATCAAAGATGTTCCGCGAAAGTGTACTTATTGTAAGGAAGCAACTGTAGAGTTCTTCCATTGCTTATTTTATTTGATTTTCTGTGATTCATGCGCCGTGAATTGTTATGAATTATCGTATTTTAGGAAATTAAATGTTGATTATTGACTCACTGATTTTAATTTTTGTTCATTTTAGTGTGCCGTGAGTAGGAAAAGGTTGCGGACCATGGATTTAGAGTACACTGATCTCCTTGACGGGTAAAGGACAAAGATCACAAAAGGAAAAAAATCTTTACAATGGAGGGCAGTGCAGCAGCTTTCAGAAGGTAGGCCCATTCCCACAGATTTCTATAATATGAACGTGCATTAACAGGATGGATAAGAAGTAACTTAATAAGCTAGAGACCCAACATGTATATCACAGCAAGCATACAAGATTGAAGTGACGGAATATCGACTTGTTTCAAGGATCGAGATTTAAAATTCTTATATGCACCATTTATGAAAAACTGATATTTCAGTCAAGACAAATGGAGTGATGGCGTAGAAAAATTCTACCTTTTTTTTTTAATATATAATTAGAGCTCTACGGCTCGTTGACCTCATCAGAAGAGATAGATGGATTTTCGTAACAGGACGAAAAAGAACGAGGAAATGGCCTTTCGAGGAATCCATCCAGTCATTCGCGTGGGAGGAAAAATGCCTTATCGAAATATATACATAGTAGACGGATTGAAAATGCAATGTCTGGCATGAAATCTGCCACTCACCTAGCTTGTTTAGTCTTACGATTTCACCACAAGAACAAGTACGAAATAAGTCGAACTAAGAGAGCCATAAATTAGCACACAACCTAAACAAGAAGAAATAAATAACTAGCTAGTACTTAAGGCTTTGAAATCTAAAAAAAGAAAATCAAGAACCGTATAAGAAATTTGTCATTTAAAATAACGGTCAAAACGAAATTTTTGAAATCAGTGTAGATTTGGACATGAGTGGCAGCTTAGTTGATATTGCTTAAGGTTGTGCTGGGAGACAGGTAGCGTGGGCGTCGCGTGGCGCCGCTTGCGGGGCGACGGCGGCGCCACGCGGGCGGCCAGCGGGCGCCAAGCCAGAACTGCTCCCCGCCACAGTCAGCACAAAAAGTCGGCTGTCACGGCGAAATGAGTGATGGCGCGCCACCACAGCCGCCCGCACATCGATCCCCACCACCTATCTGCATCCCAACAGCCGTACTACGACCAACACGAGCACATACGTGAAAGTCATAGCTTCTCTGCTTCATCTCCACTCTTCGACACGCTATTAAATGTGTCAAATCCTAATTTACTTCGGTTAATGCAAAAAAATATATCAATATAAACTAACAGCATAAATAATACAAAATACATCACTCCAAGTAATGTGGATATGAAATTTCTTTCCTTTCGTTTAAAGAAAACTTGTTTATCTCATACGAATCAAGAGTAGGACCCACATAAAATTCCAAGTGTTAAAGGTTTTAAAAGAGACTGCCATCCAGCAGCAACCACAAACCGGCTTTTTTTATGCTTACGCCTTGATGTCGAGATCATTAGAGGCGGGGAAGGACAGGAGGGCAAGGAAAGAGAATGAAATTGGCTACGGCGTTTTAAAGAAATTATTCCAACATTCCCCAGGAGTGATCTGGGAAAACCCAAATCTGGATGACTGGACTGGGATTCGCACCCGTGTCCTCCGGAATGCGAGCCAGAGCGTTACCACTCACCCATCACGCTCAGTCCACGGTGAAAATGATTCTTCCCAAAATAATAATCATTATACGTCTCCTTCAGAATGAAATATTTTTTTTTTTAATTATGTTGCCTATATTTTTATACTAAATGATAGTATTTCATCTCAGCTGGTATGTTTTGAAGATAAAAAAAGTTGATCGAAATTGCTAGAATATGTGCAAACAAAACAAAAATATTAAGCTAACGTCAGCGTTTGACAGAATGATCGTGGCTGAGACATATTTGGTATGTCTTAAATGGTAGCAGATCACTGGCAAAACAAATTTCTTTCACTCTTTTTTTTTTTTTTTTTTTTTTAGTTGAACTAGTTACTCTAAACCTAATATCAAACTACATACTGTTTATTGAATACCCTCCCTCCCCCCCCCCCCCCTCCCGCCCTAAAAGTGTCTTTCAATATTATCTGCACAAACTAAGTAAAATGCCATTTATTGAAGAGAGGCATCCACACTGGTGACTGAACTCACATGGACTACGACAATCTACGTTATATTATTCTCTGTCTGCGTCTTAACGTACCGTATGTTAAAGACAAAAAACAAAAAAAAATATGATGTATCTTTAAACCGACCATCAGTATTAGTCTAGATGGCTCCGGAAAGCATACCAGACAAGGTAGAATGTAATTTGCAGTAGTCAGAAAGCCTCCGCACAAACTATGAAAATAGAGGTTTAATAAACAAATATTCCTATCTATATTGGGAATAAATATATTAGAAAATTAACATCAATAGTAATTATAAAAAGCCGCAATGGTTTTTCTTTCCGAAAATCAAACTACCAGACCAACTAAATTTTAATGAAATTAAACAAATGGCTGTATGACTATATAAAAGAGGTTCAGGAAAATGTTAGTAGGTGCAGGACAAAATCACTGTTCTTCCTTCAACAAAATTATTAAAAAAGTCTTTTAGACTATGCGGTATTTGTCTTTATACCTTATCTAATGTCTATCAGCATGTGCCTGAAATAAGCTGCAAACTCTTTTAATTTCTTTTAAAACAAGTATTTCAAGTAATCCAGCCACGAATGAGGCTGCATCCATTGTTTCCGCTGTGTTGTTAATACCCGTCCTCGCCTCTGCCCTTAATAAGCTGCTGTTAAACCCAGACTCTTGGTCAGAAAAACCAAAGAATTACCATGTTTCATTTTAGCAACCAGACGCTGCCAAATGGCGTGTACAATCCGAAATAAAAATGCTATGTAAAATAAACGTCCCTAAGCGAAGAAAAGCGGTTATAAAGTTCCCTTATATTTTAAACAGTGAATATAAAATCTCGAGTGAAGTTAGTCGGCGAAGAAGGTATGTATTCCCTTTAGTCGCGATGCCAAGTTATAACGAAGAAATATAGCGGCGGGAAGATGTAGCCAGCCTAACGACTTCCTAGGCGTGCACCCCGCCAGCAGAAATAGCCACCACACATAAAGAACACAATAATTCTAGCCCAGCACTTGACAAGTAAATCGACACTTTTTACTAACCAAGGACAGTCAAATTTGAAACTTTATGTATGGAAGTATGCATGATCTACTGTGAGGTGAAAAACTGCAGAGGCTAAACGAAATTTTGTAGTTAATTCCACGCATCATGCTTCATCGAGAATTAAAATGAGAAACAAGTAATTATGTCACATATAATATAGCTTATTAACGAAAGTGCTAAAAATGATATTAATTTTCACATCTAAGCCCGCACTTTAATATCCTTCCCATATTATAGTTTTTTCTATAGAATTATATAAATGGGCTTTGTATGATTCGGATTTTGGTCGCTTTTCGACAGTTTAAAATCTGCGATATGTCTTATGACAAAACGTAACCTGGCACCGGCAAGGGAAATTAAAGTCTGTTGTGAACTTCAAACATTTTTTACCCCAGAATGGCGTAACTTGAAAACTAGTCAACAGATTTAGAATCAAAATCTCTGAAACTTTAGACTGACCTATATTAAGAAGTATGTATAATCACGCTACATTACCTGGCTCTGGTGCATATCAAAATGTCTTTTCAACGTTAGATGTAATCTGACATAACTTAAAAATTAGGTAGGCCTACTCAGCAGATTTTGACAGGAGTTTCACAGTTTGAGAGCTCAGGGTCTAGCCTAACATTCTAGCTGCATATCATCAAGTTACCTTAACGGAGCAGGAAATTAATATCTGGCGAAAGAACGTCAAAAACACTTATGCAGTTTATTCATCACATAATTCATACCAGATGTTAGTAAATTAAAGATGATTTATAAGTTGGCAAATAACGACAGAGAGCTTCTTACAAATAATTTAATATACCTTTCTAAGAGGGAGTGTTTAAATGTTGATAAAACCGAATATAGAAATTAATACCTATACTTTTTGTAGACAAAAGTTTAGTTCCTAATGCTGATCCGGCGCGACACTGAAAAATTCCAAAGAACTATTCAAATCCTTGTATTTTCTCGTTTCAACTGTGCAGTAACTATCTCAATAACGAATTACGTACATCAATACTTTACGAACAGAAAAACCTTAAGTAAAAACTGACAAATTGAATGTCTGACACGCAAACTACCTGAATTTACCGTGCTTGTTATTTGAGTATTACTTGCAAATCACATTCTGGAATTTCTTTTGTCTTCAAAAGTAACAGATAAAATCTAGCAGACACAGCATATTCAGTCATGCTCGAGCTAAGCCGTGTGTCAGTTTTTGACGTATCAGTGGTCTGATTAGATGCGTACTGGATGAGTACGGTTGATGATGAAATTAGTTACATGAGAGGGGGAGAGGGCCACGAACATCCACCACTCTACGCACACATGAGGAATTAGCAACCAGCTACACACACACAATGTAAACAGAAAAGAAAAAAAAATACGCAATTTAGACTCCAATCCACAGCGGAAGGAACCAAATTTAACCATAAACTTTTATACC
>JARYHS010000620.1:0-25007 GCA_031002005.1 Vandiemenella viatica | reverse complement strand
GCGGTATGCCCTTGCTGACGCCAAGCATTTTATACCTATGCCAGGTCGTACTAACAAGGGACACCTTTGACCACGAACGCTCGGGACCGCATGAAAACATGTTTAGTAAACAAAACAGTGGTGTGTGTCATTTCCATGCAGAACTCCGCACTTGTCTGCTAGCGCCAATAAAGATCCATGAAAAGAGCTTATTGTTGTGTGATTCCTGGTCAGGTCATACAGATTGTATCCTTCTCGATGCAACTATTCCAAACAAAGATATTGCCACCGAAAACAACAAAATATTGCCAACCCCTTGATGTTTACTTCTTTCTGCAATATAAGCTCTAAACCAGAAGGATTACTAAATTCCTAAGAGTACAATGTGCCAATGGAGGATGCATGATCGTTATTTCATCATGAAACTTCACTCTGCGATTTACAATCAATTTCCTGCACCTACGTATAAACCTATGTTGAAATATGCTTGGCGAAAACCAGGTTATGAAGTTGAAATACCGACATCATTTCAAAATGTAATTAGTGTGGCTTTTGGTATTGAACTGCGTGAATGCGAACGTGATTTGGAATGTGATAACGTGGCTTTAGTGAGGTATGTGTACTGTTCGCTTCCACTTTGTTTAAACCACTTCATAGAAATCCCGCACCTGCACTTTGAGAACTAATATAAGCACCACGAGGTGTGTGGTACTACTATATATTCGTGTTTTGCGCTATATTAAGTACTTTAAGCAGAGAGTTTTTGGCAACGTTGATTGAAAATGTAATGATACACTGACGTCATTGAACTTGATATCTTTCTACTTTGTTTCTCTCTTTTAAAATGTTACTTGAGGTAGAATACTGTACAACGTTTTGCATGGAAATAACACACACCACTGTTTTGTTTAAGATCGCTTGTTATTCTAAACATGTTATCGTGAGGTTACAAACGTTAGAGGTCAAAGATGTCCCTTGTAAGTACTAATTGGGGAAGTGATGTGTGGCCATCTATGTTCTGTATTTGATTAGTGTATTTTGTTTGTGAAATGCGTAGTTTATGGGACGGAGATTGGGGGGTATCGCAGTAATCGCCTTGATAGTTGCAGAAAACGGTATAAAAATGGCAGTCAGGACGGTCGGTACTCAGGGGTACATTGTACTACCATGCTCATATTAATCCGAACGACCTGAATCGCACATCGCTAAATTTCCTCCTGGGAATTATTCAACCCATTATACACAACTGCAAAGACAGTCCTATACCCAGTAGGTGGTACACTCACGCGACTATGAAAACTTGTCACTTAGTCGACCCATAAAAAAACAGAATACATTTCAGTTTATTCGTTTCACAAACTTGATTAGTGATTACAGTAAGGCAATAAATGTATTACACGGACATGAAATGAGTTGATTCGTACTTTTTCAATACATTTGAGAGTTATTTAGTGTCAATAACTAGTAAAAAAAGGCACCGCTTTCAAAAAAAATGTTAGTTTTGAACAAGACGTAGGACACAAAACAATTTTGCATTACATTCGTCTTCAAGAACATAAAATAACAAGAAATTTAATACAAAAAATTATGTTTGCACTGAATTAAAATTTGTGGAAACGATACAGACTCATTAGAAGCAGCTGTCTGCTACATGGCACATAATACATTTACAAAATTAATTTCTTTAGCCTTAGTTAAACGAATTTGCTTGCCCTAGCGTTCTGTTATCCGGTTCTACTCATAAGTCTGTTTTTGAACCGTCAAAACGTAAAAAACATAAATAATTATTAAATAAATGTTTCCGGCAGCATGAGATGGAATCAGAGTGATATGCGTTGGTTAAAAATTAAAATAGGTTTGTGGATGTATTTTAGCGAAAGAAAACTGATTTTCTCTCACTACAACTAAGAAAAGCTCCTTAAAACACTGAAAATTCCTACTTTTTTTAAAAAAATTAGTTATAAAAAAGAAAAGTCCAGCTTTTTCAGTATATGCCTGTATATAGCAAAATATTACACATTTCACTTCCGTATTCGACTGCTGTTGTAAAGGTGGAAGGTATATCAAAAAATGATGGACTGGAAGCTTCCGTAATTAACAATATTGTGCGGCTATTGGTGGTCACGAGTGGAGTTAATGATGTATATCATGTATTATGTTCTATTTGTGGCATCAAGTTATTCTTGTAGGCCAACCTCTTAGTCCGATCTAATGATAATATTACTCCTACTCCTGCCGCAGGTAGACGGTAAAAAATTCTCACTGAAGTAAAAAAATTAAAATTACAATCCGGAGCAAAAGATAAAAAAAAACTAAGCATCAATAGTGGATGGGTGAAATTTCACAAGTTGATTCTAACGCCTAGTTTAATGATGTACAGCTGTCTTTTTTTAAAGTGTATGTGTTGTTTATTGAATTTAATGCTTCAAGGAAGTAACAGGACAGTTCTGCGACGCGGAAAAATGTTGCCGAACGAGTAGTTATGAGCTGGTAAGTCTCTAACGCTATGGGTTGCTCAGATTGACCGATGCCGAGCAGGAAGATTTGTGACTAGGAAGCGCCCTGTCTCGCGGAAAAACGGTACGCGGTTCGAGTCGGGCCTCGGGCACGAGTGGTTTAATGAAGTGTTACGTTCTCCTCGTGTTTCCCGTACATCGGGAGACTAACAGCACATGATTCACTGATTGGGAAGTTAAAATAACAGATTTGTTGCCTGAATAGATTAAATAATCCAAATTCCTTTTCGTCGTTATTTTTTCAGTAGAGTCTTTTGTAATGACACGAGAAATATTAACTGTGTAAGAACAAATTTAGGTCCCACTATTTAAGTAGGATCGATTCCACGTTCACTAAAGTCATTCTGGGAACTCTACGAAAACCGAAGTCTCGATGGCTGGACCGTGAATTTAAAATGGTTACTGCTTAATTTCGATGCAAATAGTTATGAATCACCTACTACGTTGGGATTTTCATTCCTGTATTTGGTTTGAAAGTGGAGCTCAGAATTTTTTATGACAATAAAACCATAAAAACAAAGAATGATTCGATGGAATGCCTAACTCAGTCTTTTAACTAAGGAATGCTTGGAAATGTTTTGATACAATTTCAAAATCGTCTGCTTAGCAATTGTTGAATGTAATGCAATTAAGACCTCTTTGTATCTGTAGATTTTGATATACTGAATCCTGTGTATGGTGTTTTATCGTTAAAGTCTTAATTATAAACCTAATTAATTTCATAACCATGGAATTTGTAAAACTTTTAAACTTTTCATAAAAATCAGTTTGTAAAGGTTTTTAATGTCAGTGATCGTCTGTTTTATATTTATTTGAAACACTGAAAGAAGTACGCTTCAGACTGGAAGTAAATTATTAATTGGTATTCAATTACCTAAACTAACCACTAAAAGATTTGTTTTCCACTGTCTCAGAAGATCGAAATTTGATACACCGTAGTCATATTAACCAATAAACATTTGAAAAAAAGAGGAGCGTATACGAATCTTACGTTCAATTTATCTGGAGCAAATTTTTGTCAGTTACCAAATTACAAAAAGATTTCGTCCCAAGGTAAAAAAAAAAAAAAAAAATAATGGTAAAAGAACTTGTTAAAACAATGATTCTTGCTTTATTTAAAGTTTTGGATAGAAAAAGAAATATTGTGTAATCCAGTAAAGATTACGTGCGAGATGAGAAGACAACATTAATGTGGAGCAATAAACTGTAATACAATTTTATAATGTATCACTCTTACTCTCTACAAGTGGTGTGTGAAAAGGAAATTGTGACCGAAAGCAGATATATATTTCGTTGTTTACATAGAGCATTAAACCGCTCAGTGTTTCCTCGTCCGAAATTCGTTTCCTGCGACGACATTCTAGCTGCTTTAACAGCTCGCAGTGTTTAATCTCATGGAACTGTGTGTTTGTTATGATTGTATTGCTGAGAGTAGCATCATTATGCCTCTGCGCTAGTTTCGAATAAAACTAGTAGCTAAAGAATAGTGACAAATTTGATAACCGAGGACAAACAATTGAATTTTGTAATTACTGTAGCAACATGATGACGACTGATAGCTACGTAGTACGATTAATAATTATTATATACTCAATAATTCTGAGTGATTTCTCAGTAGCTGCACTGTAATCTCATTTCTGTTATGTGGATTTTTCGTGGTGTAACTACGACAGTTAGACTCAGATATTTAAGCAGTAAAACGGTTTACATTCTTACGTACAGTTGCAGTGTTCCGTTAAAAATTTTAAAACGTGGCTTGTAGTCTGTTTTAAAACCTTCTTAAGCCAAGCATATTTCATGCCACCAGAAATTATTCACCACAATTATTTGACGGTATATTCCAATGCCGGAGCGTGACTGGTGAGCGGTAACGTTCTGGCCTTACATTCGGGAGGACGCAGATTCCAATCCCTGTTCGGTCATCGAGATTTTGGCTATCCATGATTTCACCAAATCACTCCATGTCGGGATGGTTTAATCAAAAGGCCATGAGCGAATTTCATCCTTGCAATAAGTACTTTCCCGCCTCTAATGACCTCGACGTTCACGTTACATATGAGTTGATGTGTGATACTAAAAGGTTTCACATTTTGAAGCTTCCCTGATTTTGAGATCATTCTTGTACTTGTTCTTCTTCTTCCAATGTAGTGTTAGACCAGGTGGGCTGTTACAGTCTCAATATAATTCTTGTTTTGAGCAAATGGAATCATATGAAGAGAATCACTCGAAACAGAGTCAAAAGTTATGTCGCCGTATCACTCTCGGACTAGAAAAAAAAATGAAAAAATCATTAATTTTAAAACTATAAATAGTGCCCGTAAGCTCACGGTTATTTGAGAAAGAACAAGACACATGATTTTCAGGAGAAGCTTGTATTCCAAAAAACCTTCAGATGATAGAGAAGAGATCCGTAGTCAGGTGGGAGCGATCGAGTGGTATCGAGTTCGAATCTGCACAATTTCATTTTTTTCCCCCTTTAACATTTTGCTTAGTGTTTATTGTTGAAAACATATACTTGTCATTAGTCATTACCAACGGTTCCTCACATAAATATGTTTACAGTAATATAGATCACAGCAAATGTGTGTTCTTTAAGAAGTATATTTAACTGAAAAATGAAAGTTCAATACAAAGGACTCGAGCAACAGACTACAGAGCATATTCCAAGAAGCTTAACCTCTACCGAAAATCCTCCTTTCTGTTATTCCTCTAAAACTATCAATATTAGTATCTTATTCATAATCCAGAAAATTACTAATTTTTTGATTGTATTTCCATTTCTGCTAGCCCGCCGAAATAGATACAGAGCTATAAGCCTAGACTGCAATATTTTTCTGTTTAGAGAACTCTGTTGCGTGGTTCCTTCCAATATGTAGTAAGTGGTTTGCCAGAGATCGCGACAATTCATTATCAGTGTATATTGACAACTACGACAAACTTGTACACTTCGATTTATCACATCCTAACGTTTCAGCCAACCTGTCGTAGCTTGAATGAGTCTATTTTTTGCCCCGTTACACTGTAGCACTCACACTTGAATCTTGCTTCAAATAATTTTTCAGTAACTTTCTTACATTCTCAGACAGAAAGAATCTTTGTATGGAATTTATGGGCTTATTTTAAACACAATCCCTACAATAAGCTTTAAAATAGGTGACGACTGATAAACATTCCAGCACTTGTTTCTCATTCAAAGATAGAGTTGAATATTTGAGTGAAGTAACGTGTGACTTATGTCTGGTAGCAGAGTATCAGGAAAGTGAAAACAAGTTATTTATAGAAACGGGGAAGAAGGAAGTTCTTACTTCCGCAAAGCGGAAAGATTAGCTAGTGACCTAGCATTTAATCATTCCTCGGGATAAGTTACTAGTTGAACAGACTCTTGGACATTACTAATACAGGACTGACGAATTTCCTAATTATGAATTGTGAGACACCTTCATTCTTATCGCTGAAATTAGCAGTTTGGTATATGTTGAAACAAATAAAACTAAGTGCTCTAAAATCTGGAAATAACTCTTTAAAACACACAGGCCATCCTAAATTATAAATAAACAAACTTTTTACCTTAGTAGGAGTGGAAGCTTTTGGAATCGAGGATCAATTCTTCCAACAAATTGCTTTCCTCGGCCATCTTATACAAAAAATGTAATTTCATACTTCACCTGAAGGTATGCATGTGACTATGTGCGCATTCTTCAATGACGATACATATCGGTAATTAAAATTGTCTTACTTAGCAGGTTCTCTACCGCGACGCACTATGATCGATCCATGCTGCGATAGCAAGATTTTCTGGATGCTAGCTGTATTGTTGTATATGTTTGATATTTGATCTTTCAAGCTATTGTGGTTTAGATATAATCTTCGGTATATGATCCTTTTAGTTTTTTTGCCAATGCACAACGCTTATACAAGCTGTTTTTAATGCAAGCTATTATTCATATCATACCGATGGGATAAGGACATACGCAGGGTTGTCGGAGTTAACTGGCAGAGGATTTCCCAAGATAGTGCGATTTGGAGAAGACTGCTCAATTTATATCTGAAATAATGACTTTAAGAGCCCACATCAGAAAATGATTGAACTGACTAATAATGATAATGATTATTCATGCCCATTTTTTTCTATCACTGGGCACTGTAGTCTGTAAGACTTAAACTTTAAATTAATAAACAGCAAATTGATGAATGAGGAAAGGAAATGCTATACAGCCAAATGTGTGGCTGTTAGCTGCCATCTTTGACAGTTCTCACGTGCTGGCGCTTTCAGAGTTCGGTTAGAGGTCTCAGATGCGGACCCGTATGTAGAGTAGCTAGCGCCTAGCCCTTGCGCTCCGATGGTAGACTGTTCGAGTTCGGCATCGGACATGATTGATCTTAAAAAAGTGTTATTTTCTTCTTGTATGGACTAAGACGCTTTAGCAATAGAGTAACTGCTTTATCGCTTAAATGAGAAAATTGCTCCTTGTTAGGTTTCATTTGAGTTATTATTATGTGTGGTATATTTCGCAAAGACGTTTATAAGGTTGGTTGACTAAGAAAGCAAAGGAATTCGACAACAGTATTTATATAAGTAATCATTTCTCTGTTCGCCTGAAGTGATTACGGGATTTTATTTGAAAACAAAAGTCTTGATTGCCGAAGGAATTTAACTGAAACTGTTCTCTTCCTAATGAAATTGCCCAACGTTACCCAGTTACTCACTAATTTCAGTTTTTTTTTTTCTGTAGTGTACTAGGTTTTCAGAAATATTTGCAACAGCTACATGTGGGCAGTTTCTAAAGTTTTCTAGGCTTTTTAATCGCTGTCCGTACGTAATTTCTGATGGAGGTACGAAATCCTTTATCAAATACAGTTAAAAACGCTGTTAGAAATTTCCTGGTAGAGTAATGTTCAGACGATTCAAAGTATAAATGTGGGACCATCCATGTTTATACGGTACCCATTCTGTACTATTTATCTTATGTATGAAATAGGGGAAAAAATTATTAACAATATAAAGCATCTTTTTATCCTCTTATTAGAACTGCATTTGAAATAATAATTTCGATCCGTAATGACACTGAAAACAATTGTACTGGAGCCCATTAATATCCCCTATCTCCCCACGAAAATACAGAAATTTCTACGAAACAGAATACTTGTGAAATATTGCCATGATGTGTTATTATTCAGTGTCAGATATTAACTTATTGTTAGTTTAAAATCCTAAAAATTAATGACAGTTTATCACAGGGACAAGTGATATAATAAGAAACTATGACTAGTTTGGCAATGCGCTCGAAGTAAAAGTGATGTTTGAATAGTTTTAGGCTGTACAGCTAGAATGTTATACTGCGTCTGGAAGGAAGACGGAAGTTTGCAGGCGTAATATTTACACATACACGTCAAGTGTTATCCTTTCCTCTTTCAAAATCGCCTGCCCAGCTGAGACATTAATTATCCCCGGTACCGTTCCGTCCGTGACTTAAGGAGTTAGGACTTATCAAACTTCTATAGTTGTGTCCTGAATCTCATTAGAACGTGTGAAATGTAGGACGGCCAGTTCCTTTTCTCCAGGACCTACAGTTCAACGTGGAATCCTAGCCACGGAACGTTCTGCGAAAGTTCAATTGACCAAACACAAATTGAACGGAGCATATAAATATCTAAAGCAGGCGCCTTAATCACTGAGCTACCAGAATGCTCAATGAGGAGATACTTTAAACTACGGGGTGAGTCTCGAGATTTCATTGCGACAAGTTCGTAATTACAGAAGGTAGTTCTAGAATCAATAATTGTTAGAATATTTCATCTTAGCTATTAATCTATAAATGAAATTCTTTCTGGTGGTTCTGCCAACTGTCCAGCCAGCATCGATAGTGCCTAATCGCTAGTGGTACACGTTGCTGCGACTCTGTGGATCACCGAATTAGTCGCAGGCAGTGAAGGATGCGCATCACTTTGCTCATGTGGTCGGTTTGAGCCAGAAGCGGGCATTTGTGGTCTTCATTGTTTCTTGTGGTTCCTACATGTTGTTCATGCGGTTTTGAAAAATAAAAATAAGCTCTTATGTAAAAAAAAGAAACGTAGTTCCTCATCACTAACTGGTTAAAAAAAGATAATTCCACCTAGCTATTAAAAAAAATGTAAGTGAAATTTAAAACAATGTTCAAGTCCTGTTAGTTTCCTTTGAATCTTTAAAGGGGCTGCCTGTTCTATGTAGAGAGCATTATACCTAAGTACTATATTGTTTAGTGATCTCGAACTCCACGCACATTGTAAATCAAATCAGTTATCGAACTATAACAATAGACTGAAAAATTTCCCTTCCTTACTTTAGACTCATGACATAGGGCGTCATTTCAGCAGGATTGTTCTCAAGCAGTTGGCTATATATCGGCCGGCGCCTTCCGAATGGAAGGGCCAGTAGTTGCTACTCGAAAACATTGGAAAATATTATTAAAAATGGTGCCATCAAATTGTCGATGATTATCAAACTGTATCCGAAATGACCCGATATCATGAACCGAAAAATTTATTTGGTATACAATCGTTCAGCTTGGAAACACTGTTGAGCCTTGTTATATTATTTTTTTTTTACTATTGCCTTACGCCTCGTCGACGGCTAAGTTCATTAGAGGCGGGATGGGACTGGGGACAAGGAATGGGAAGGAATTTGGACATGGCCTTTTTGAAGTAAGCATCCCGGCATTCGCCTGGAGTGATTTGGGGAAACCATGTAAAGCCCAAATCTGGTTGCCTGGACGGGGATTCGAACCAGCGTTCTCCCGAATGCGAGGCCAGAACGTTAACCATTCACTCCACCACGTTCGTTGTTGATCCTGTGGAGCTAGTGCCTAACCACGTCTGTTGTGCAGATATCGAATAATAATTGACATCAAAACACATTGCGTTCGAAAGATTGTTTTACTTACGCCACTGTTTTTTGAGGAACGTTGAAAACAATGTGGAAACAGCAGTCATAGAGTTACTAGCAATGATCTGGTAAGAAAATTAAAGACTACAGAATAAATGAGTGAACGTGAACTTTTTATATCCCTATTTGTATTGGCACCTTTCCTGCATCTAGTTACTTATTGCAGCAAATAAAAAAATCAAGGACTCTCACAGCTTTTATTCATATACTCTTATGTGAATTGGCAATCAACAACCTTTTCTTTCTAAGGTTCCCAAACCCCCTCCTCCACTACAAGATATATAAATAATGTCCGCTTTGTTAGAAGATTATGATATCACTATAGGAAAATCTGAGTGTCAAAAACCATACGAATTACTCTTATTCCCATGAACCAGTTACAAATGAAGACAACACTGTTATCGATGAATGTTATTGAACTGCATGTGATGCCTTGAATATCTGGTTTGCAATAAGACGCCGCAATCATGCGGGGGTACAAAATTTGTTAAAATTGTTGTAAGCAGTGTTATTAAGATTGAGTGATAGACTGCTGTACGAAATGAGGTTGGAAGGATGTAGCACTATCGTAATATTTACACGTTCCCTTTTCCCGTTAAAGTGTTTCCTTCCTCATTCAAATTCCCCTGTCCGGCCGAATCAGTGTTTTCCCCAGACAGGGGTCGGAATATTGCTTAGGGTTTCTAAATTCACAAACTTCTAAAATGTGTGTTTCTCATTATTGTGTTGTCGAGTCACATGTCAAAATCTGTCCACTGAGTAATATAAAATCATGAAATACATGTTCAGCCGTCATTAAATAATTTAATAGTGCAGATGGCAGGTGAAAAGAACAGAAATAGTTCATTGGCTTAGATGTAAGCAATGCCCACAATCCCGAGAAATGTGTAAGACATAGAACAGTTTAAATTTATTTTCCCCAAGTTAATATAACGCAAATTGCCACATCTAGCAGCAACACGGAACATTTGCCATTTAGCTGACAGTAAATGTAGATCTAGAACATATAACACTAAAATGACTTTAGTTAAGTGTTCCTAAACGTGTTACGGTTCGCAAATGTTCAACTCAATATGTTCTAATATTAGCTAATTTAATGAAGTTAATGAGGCTTTTTAATTTTATGAAACAAGCAAACATGTTTGATACACACATTTCAACACATCTCGATTGTTTGATCCTATCAAATTTTAATTCCTCATTGATTGATTGGTTTGTTTTTTTACTTTCTTGATCACACTCGCCTACAGAATATCTGTTACTTCAATGACACTAAATTTTTATTAACAATTTGCTTTCTCATCAATCAACGTTATTCCTATAATCTGCTGTAAAAAAAAATAATAACACAGGCTCAACAGTGTTTCCAAGCTGAACGATTGTATTACCAAATAAATTTTTGGTTCATGATATCGGGTCATTTCGGATACAGTTTGATAATCATCGACAATTTTATGGCACATTTTTAATAATATTTTCCAATGTTTTCGAGTAGCAACTACTGGCCATTCCATTCGGAAGGGCCGGCCGATATATAACCAACTGCTTGAGAACAATCCTGCTGAAATGACGCCTATGTCATGAGTCTAAAGTAAGGAAGGGAAATTTTTCAGACTAATGTCATAGCTCGATAACTGATTTGATTTACAATGTGCGTGGAGTTCGAGATCACTAAACAATATAGTACTTAGGTATAATGCTCTCTACATAGAACAGGCAGCCCCTTTAAAGATTCAAAGGAAACTAACAGGACTTGAACATTGTTTTAAATTTCACTTACATTTTTTTTAATATCTAGGTGGAATTATCTTTTTTTAAACAGTTAGTGATGAGGAACTACGTATCCTTTTTTTACATAAGAGCCTATTTTTATTTTACACAACCGCATGAACAACATGTAAGAACCACAAGAATGAATGAAGACCACAAATGCCCGCTTCTGGCTCAAACCGACCACATGAGCAAAATGATGCGCATCCTTCAATGCATGCGACTAATTCGGTGATCCATAGAGTAGCAGCAACGTGTACCGCAAGCGATTAGGCACTATCGATGCTGACTGGATAGGTGGAAGAACCACCAGAAAGAATTTCATTTATGGATTAATAGCTAAGATGAAATATTCTAACAATTATTGATTCTAGAACTACCTTCTGTAATTACGAACTTGTCGCAATGAAATCTCGAGACTCACCCCGTAGTTTAAAGTAGCTCCTCATTGAGCATTCTGGTAGCTCAGTGATTAAGGCGCCTGCTTTAGATATTTATATGCTCCGTTCAAGTTGTGTTTGGTCAATTGAACTATCGCAGAACGTTCCGTGGCTAGGATTCCACGTTGAACTGTAGGTCCTGGAGAAAAGGAACTGGCAGTCCTACATTTCACACGTTCTAATGAGATTCAGGACACAACTATAGAAATTTGATAAGTCCTAACTCCTTAAGTCACGGACGGAACGGTACCGGGGATAATTAATGTCTCAGCTGGGCAGGCGATTTTGAAAGAGGAAAGGTAACACTTGACGTGTATGTGTAAATATTACGCCGCAAACTTCCGTCTTCCTTCCAGACGCAGTATAAAATTCTAGCTGTACAGCCTAAAACCATTCAAAACATCACTTTTACTTCGAGCATAGCCATAGTTTCTTATTATATCACTTGTCCCTGTGATAAACTGTCATTAATTTTTAGGATTTTAAACTAACAATAAGTTAATATTTGACACTGAATAATAACACATCATGGCAATATTTCACAAGTATTCTGTTTCGTAGAAATTTCTGTATTTTCGTGGGGAGATAGGGGATATTAATGGGCTCCAGTACAATTGTTTCAGTGTCATTACGGATCGAAATTATTATTTCAAATACAGTTCTAATAAGAGGATAAAAAGATGCTTTATATTGTTAATAATTTTCCCCTATTTCATACATAAGATAAATAGTACAGAATGGGTACCGTATAAACATGGATGGTCCCACATTTATACTTTGAATCGTCTGAACATTACTCTACCAGGAAATTTCTAACAGCGTTTTTAACTGTATTTGATAAAGGATTTCGTACCTCCATCAGAAATTACGTACGGACAGCGATTAAACAGCCTAGAAAACTTAGAAACTGCCCACATGTAGCTGTTGCAAATAGTTTCTGAAAACCTAGTACACTACAGAAAAAAAACTGAAATTAGTGAGTAACTGGGTAACGTTGGGCAATTTCATTAGGAAGAGAACAGTTTCAGTTAAATTCCTTCGGCAATCAAGATTTTTGTTTTCATATAAAATCCCGTAATCACTTCAGGCGAACAGAGAAATGATTACTTATATAAATACTGTTGTCGAATTCCTTTTCTTTCTTAGTCAACCAACCTTATAAACGTCTTTGCGAAATATACCACACATAATAATAACTCAAATGAAACCTAACAAGGAGCAATTTTCTCATTTAAGCGATAAAGCAGTAACTCTATTGCTAAAGCGTCTTAGTCCATACAAGAAGAAAATAACACTTTTTTAAGATCAATCATGTCCGATGCCGAACTCGAACAGTCTACCATCGGAGCGCAAGAGCTAGGCGCTAGCTACTCTACATACGGGTCCGCATCTGAGACCTCTAACCGAACTCTGAAAGCGCCAGCACGTGAGAACTGTCAAAGATGGCAGCTAACAACCACACATTTGGCTGTATAGCATTTCCTTTCTTCATTCATCAATTTTCTATTTATTAATTTAAAGTTTAAGTCTTACAGACTACAGTACCCAGTGATAGAAAAAAATGGGCATGAATAATCATTATCATTATGAGTCAGTTCAGTCATTTTCTGATGTGGGCTCTTAAAGTCATTATTTCAGATATAAATTGAGCAGTCTTCTCCAAATCGCACGATCTTGGGCAATCCTCTGCCAGTTAACTCCGACAACCCTGCGTATGTCCTCATCCCATCGGTCTGATATGAATAATAGCTTGCATTAAAAACAGCTTGTATAAGCGTTGTGCATTGGCAAAAAAACTAAAAGGATCATATACCGAAGATTATATCTAAACCACAATAGCTTGAAAGATCAAATATCAAACATATACAACAATACAGCTAGCATCCAGAAAATCTTGCTATCGCAGCATGGATCGATCATAGTGCGTCGCGGTAGAGAATCTGCTAAATAAGACAATTTTAATTACCGATATGTATCGTCATTGAAGAATGGGCACATAGTCACATGCATACCGACAGGTGAAGTATGAAATAACATTTTTTGTATAAGATGGCCGAGGAAAGCAATTTGTGGGAAGGTCTCACCCCACCCCCCCCCCAAAAAAAAAAAAAGGACTCGACGTACTACCACAGTTCAGGAGGTCATTAGATTATCTGTTAGTGGCGGGAATAGTTGAGGAACGAAGATTAAAATATATAAAGCAAATAGCGTTGTTGTAATAGATTTGCGGAGACGAAGCGATTAGATCTCGACAGTACTATATAGAGGATTACAACCAACCCACTGGAAGACAGAAAACGAAAGGAGAAAGTCATTTATTTTAATGTGGAATTACAAGAATTGATCCTCGATTCCAAAAGCTTCCACTCCTACTAAGGTAAAAAGTTTGTTCATTTATAATTTAGGACGGCCTAAGTGATTTGAAGAGTTATTTCCAGATTTTAGAGCACCTAGTTTTATTTATTTCAACATATACCAAACTGCTAATTTCAGCGATAAGAATGAAGGTGTCTCACAATTCATAATTAGGAAATTCGTCAGTCCTATATTAGTAATGTCCAAGAGTCTGTTCAACTAGTAACTTATCCCAAGGAATGATTAAATGCTAGGTCACTAGCTAATCTTTCCGCTTTGCGGAAGTAAGAACTTCCTTCCTCCCGGTTTCTATAAATAACTTGTTTTCACTTTCCTGATGCTCTGCTACCAGACATAAGTCACACGTTACATCACTCAAATATTCAACTCTATCTTTGAATGAGAAACAAGTGCTGTAATGTTTATCAGTCGTCACCTATTTTAAAGCTTATTGTAGGGATTGTGTATAAAATAAGCCCATAAATTCCATACAAAGATTCTTTCTGTCTGAGAATGTAAGAAAGTTGCTGAAAAATTATTTGAAGCAAGATTCAAGTGTGAGTGCTACAGTGTAACGGGGCAAAAAATAGACTCATTCAAGCTACGACAGGTTGGCTGAAACGTTAGGATGTGATAAATTGAAGTGTACAAGTTTGTCGTAGTTGTCAATATACACTGATAATGAATTGTCGCGATCTCTGGCAAACCACTTACTACATATTGGAAGGAACCACGCAACAGAGTTCTCTAAACAGAAAAATATTGCAGTCTAGGCTTATAGCCCTGTATCTATTTCGGTGGGCTAGCAGAAATGGAAATACAATCAAAAAATTTGTAATTTTCTGGATTATGAATAAGATACTAATATTGATAGTTTTAGAGGAATAACAGAAAGGAGGATTTTGTGTAGAGGTTAAGCTTCTTGGAATATGCTCTGTAGTCTGTTGCTCGAGTCCTTTGTATTGAACTTTCATTTTTCAGTTAAATAGTACCTGGGTGACCGATCCTCGTTCGGCATCTTTCAATTTCTGTTCAGTAAGCAAGATTTCATCAAAATCCTTAGAGAAGCTTGTGATAAATTAATTTTATCTATTTACAAGAGTTACTCATATAATAGTATTAGATTGGACAGATTAAATATATAGACAGTATAAAAACCTAACCTGTCGGTTAGTTGGATCCTGCAGAAAGAGGCATACTGATCCATTGTATCAGAGGTAGGACGGCCGGTTTCTTTCCTCCGGAACCTAAAATTTAAAGAAGATTTTGAACGACAGAACGCTCCAGTGTAGTTCATATGATCAATTACAAATCTTAAATATTCATGCCCCCACCGGGATTTAAACACGGGATCGTGACCAGAATTTTTTGAGAGCTAGTGCAGTAACCACTTTTCCCCCCACTAAATACATTTGAGCTGTCAGACTGCTCCATAGGCCGAAACATACGATTACGCACATTACTGCCTATGCGTTAATAGATATCTTGAACCACCTGTGACGTTTTTATAGTCAGCTGTTTTCTTTAATTAAATTCCACCAAGCATCATGGAATATTAGGAGTCATTTTGGTCCAGACTGCCATTCAACCTAAACACAATAAGATTAGGCACATTGCTTGTGTTTGATGTACGGTCAATGTTATTTTCAAAGAAGTTTTGTAAAGTAAAGTATCACTTCTGTCAAAACCAATTTGTAAATATCTTCTTTTTAAATGTTTTACAATTAAACATGTAGTGTTAACATTCCCCCGAGTCAGCTGGTATGTAAGAAATGTTCGTTTAAATATATGAGTTCCTTGTCACCAAAGAGAAAATATTAGTAGGCTTCCTGATACCTGAATTGTCTACGAGATGGCGTTAGAGCTGTTTTCAAGATACCAAGAGCAAAAATTGTTCGTATTTTCTAAAATTGCGTTTTTGCAGGGAAGACAACTATTTAGGTAATCTTAAAAAACAAAATGTTATCTAAATATGAAATTTCATCAGAATCATGAGAGCCGTTTCTGAGATTGCAAATATATATTTATATAGAAGAATTGCTCGTTTAAAGATATAAGATACTTCTTAAAGAACACACATTTGCTGTGATCTATATTACTGTAAACATATTTATGTGAGGAACCGTTGGTAATGACTAATGACAAGTATATGTTTTCAACAATAAACACTAAGCAAAATGTTAAAGGGGGAAAAATGAAATTGTGCAGATTCGAACTCGATACCACTCGATCGCTCCCACCAGACTACGGATCTCTTCTCTATCATCTGAAGGTTTTTTGGAATACAAGCTTCTCCTGAAAATCATGTGTCTTGTTCTTTCTCAAATAACCGTGAGCTTACGGGCACTATTTTTTTTTTTTTTTTTTTTTTTTTTCGAATCACCCATCTTTGGGGTACGTCAGATCAATCACTTCTTGGATGCTTGCGTTTTCTTCTTCTCCCAGTATTTCTTCATTCTATCTGATCTCTTCCTTCTTTCCTCTTCTGAAATTTGAATCGGTTTTCTGGTGTTTATCGCAACTTGGAACCTCTTACTTTTGTCTTTGGTCACGGTCTTGGCTGTACCATTCTTTAACATCACTTCGGTAATCTGGAGTTCTCTCAAATCCTTTTCCACTTCCTTAAACCAGTTGGGCTTAGTCTTTTTTTTATAAAAGAAGTCAAAGATTTTTTTTTGTTAATCTGTTAGGATTCATTCGGAATATGTGTCCATAGAAATCAATCCTTTTTTTTCTCATGGTTTCGGAGAGTCTCTCAGACTTTGCGTAGAGGGCTTCGTTTCTGTAGAAAACTTGTTTGTTATTCTGGAATTTGGGACCCATGATCTTCCTCAAAATTTTCCTCTCTTTGATTTCCAATTTCTCCATTTGTCCTTTCCTCCCCATGACTAGTGTCTCAGCTGCATAGAGTGCTTCCGGCTTAATTACTGTGTTGTAATGTCTTATCTTTGTGTTCCAAGAGAGGCTTTTCTTATTGTAAGTGTTTTTGGTCTTCTGGAAGGCTAATTCCATTTTGGTCCTTCTCGCTTCCATTGTTTTACCTTCAAGGTTGTTCCATTCAATCCATTCCCCTAGGTACTTGAAACTCCTAACCACCTCTATTTTATGAGCTCCTACTCGGACTCTCGTAGGAGTGTCTGGTATATTTGTCATAATCTTTGTTTTTTCGAAAGAAATCTTAAGTCCTAACTTCCCTGCCTGCTCTTGTAATTCGGCGATTTGTTCTTTGGCTTCCTCCCATGTTTCTGCGAGCATCGCCATATCGTCAGCGAATGCCAAACACTTAATCGTAACTCCTTTATTTTTTGTTCCAAGTCTAATTCCTCCTCTGGTTCTTGCATTCCATTCTCTCACAACTTTTTCGAGTGCACAATTGAACAACAGGGGGGAGAGGCCATCCCCTTGCCGGACCCCTGTTCTGATCTCAAAAGGTTCTGACAGTTCACCCATGAATCTAACTTTTGAGGTCGTATTTGTGAGGGTTTCTTTGATGATATTCAGGGTTTTCCTGTCCAAGCCAAATTCCTCCAAAATATTGAATAGCGACCCTCTGTCTATGGAATCGTAAGCTTTTTGGAAGTCCACAAAAGTCACTATATATGGTTTCGCCCTCTGTTTCTGGTATGCTAAAATGTTTCTGAGGTTTAGGATCTGTTCAGGGCAAGACCTTCCTTTCCTGAACCCTGCTTGATACTCCCCGATTTGGCAGTCCAGCTGGGATTCTGCTCGTTCAAGTAATGCTCTGGACAATATCTTATAGGTCACATCCACCAAAGAAATCCCTCTGTAGTTGTTCGGATCAGATTTAGAGCCTCTTTTATGCAGAGGGTGTATCAGGGCCATTTTCCATTCCTCTGGAATCACTTCTTTCTTCCATATCTCCTCAAAAAAATTCTGGAGTGAGATAATTGCATTTTTGCTAGCATATTTCCATAATTCGGCTGTTATTTGATTTTCCCCTGATGCCTTAAAATTTTCCATGTGAGTCAGAATTGTCTGGATCTCATTTATAGATGGGGGTTTAGAGTCAGGGTTGGTGGACGACTTCTTTCCATCATCGAACACCATCTTTTGGAGTGGTTCTTCGCAATTTAGGAGTTCCTTGAAGTAGTCTGCCAGTATCTTGCAGTTGCCCCTATTACTATATGCCATGTTCCCTTTTTTATCCTGAAGTTGGAGGGTTGGGGGGTTGTATTTATTAAGCTTCTCTCTGAAGATCCGATAATAGTTTCTCATGTTATTCTTAGTAAAGTCGTCATTAATCTTACTGAGTATTTGGTCTTCTTGAACCTTCTTTACTTTCTTGATTTCCTTGGACACCATCCTCCTAGTTTCCACAAAGTGCTGCCAGGAACTTTCGTCCTTTTTGGTTTGCCAGATGTGCCACGCCTTCTTTCTCAGATCAAGTAGTCTATCACACTCCTCGTTCCACCACCTGTGCTTCTTAATCCTGGAGACAGGAGCAAACTCTTCTGCCTTAGTTATAAGACTCTTCTCCAACTGTTTATAGTTTTAAAATTAATGATTTTTTCATTTTTTTTTTCTAGTCCGAGAGTGATACGGCGGCATAACTTTTGACTCTGTTTCGAGTGATTCTCTTCATATGATTCCATTTGCTCAAAACAAGAATTATATTGAGACTGTAACAGCCCACCTGGTCTAACACTACATTGGAAGAAGAAGAACAAGTACAAGAATGATCTCAAAATCAGGGAAGCTTTAAAATGTGAAACCTTTCAGTATCACACATCAACTCATATGTAACGTGAACGTCGAGGTCATTAGAGGCGGGAAAGTACTTATTGCAAGGATGAAATTCGCTCATGGCCTATTGATTAAACCATCCCGACGTTAACCTGGAGTGATTTGGTGAAATCATGGATAGCCAAAATCTCGATGACCGAACAGGGATTGGAATCTGCGTCCTCCCGAATGTAAGGCCAGAACGTTACCGCTCACCAGTCACGCTCCGGCATTGGAATATACCGTCAAATAATTGTGGTGAATAATTTCTGGTGGCATGAAATATGCTTGGCTTGAGAAGGTTTTAAAACAGACTACAAGCCACGTTTTAAAATTTTTAACGGAACACTGCAACTGTACGTAAGAATGTAAACCGTTTTACTGCTTAAATATCTGAGTCTAACTGTCGTAGTTACACCACGAAAAATCCACATAACAGAAATGAGATTACAGTGCAGCTACTGAGAAATCACTCAGAATTATTGAGTATATAATATAACTATGCAAAGATCGAAAAACGATTATTAATCGTACTACGTAGCTATCAGTCATCATCATGTTGCTACAGTAATAACAAAATTCAATCGTTTGTCCTCGGTTATCAAATTTGTCACTATTCTTTAGCTACTAGTTTTATTCGAAACTAGCGCAGAGACATAATGATGCTACTCTCAGCAATACTATCATAACAAACACAGTTCCATGAGATTAAACACTGCGAGCTGTTAAAGCAGCTAGAATGTCGTCGCAGGAAACGAATTTCGGACGAGGAAACACTGAGAGGTTTAATGCTCTATGTAAACAACAAAATATATATCTGCTTTCGGTCACAATTTCCTTTTCACACACCACTTGTAGAGAGTAAGAGTGATACATTATAAAATTGTATTACAGTTTATTGCTCCACATTAATGTTGTCTTCTCATCTCCCACATAATCTTTACTGGATTACACAATATTTCTTTTTCTACCCAAAACTTTAAATAAAGCAAGAATCATTGTTTTAACAAGTTCTTTTACCATTATTTTTTTTTTACCTTGGGACGAAATCTTTTTGTAATTTGGTAACTGACAAAAATTTGCTCCAGATAAATTGAACGTAAGATTCGTATACAAGCGCTCCTCTTTTTTTCAAATGTTTATTGGTTAATATGACTACAGTGTATCAAATTTCGATCTTCTGAGACAGTGGAAAACAAATCTTTTAGTGGTTAGTTTAGGTAATTGAATACCAATTAATAATTTACTTCCAGTCTGAAGCGTACTTCTTTCAGTGTTTCAAATAAATATAAAACAGATGATCACTGACATTAAAAATCTTTACAAACTGATTTTTATGAAAAGTTTATTTTTTTTACAAATTCCATGGTTATGAAATTAATTAGGTTCATAATTATGGCTTTAACGATAAAACACCATACACAGGATTCAGTATATCAAAACCTACAGATACAAAGAGGTCTTAATTGCATTACATTCAACAATTGCTAAGCAGACGATTTTGAAATTGTATCAAAACATTTCCAAGCATTCCATAGTTAAAAGACTGAGTTAGGCATTCCATGGAATCATTCTTTGTTTTTATGGTTTTATTATCATAAAAAATTCTGAGCTCCACTTTCAAACCAAATACAGGAATTAAAACCCCAACGTAGTAGGTGATTCATAACTATTTGCATCGAAGTTAAGCAGTAACCATTTTAAATTCACGGTCCAGCCATCGAGACTTCGGTTTTCGTAGAGTTCCCAGAATGACTTTAATAAACGTGGAATCGATCCTACTTAAATAGTAGGACCTAAATTTGTTCTTACACAGCTAATATTTCTCGTGTCATTACAAAAGATATATCAAAGACTCTACTGAAAAAAATAACGACGAAAAGGAATTTGGATTATTTAATCTATTCAGGCAACAAATCTGTTATTTTAACTTCCCAATCAGTGAATCATGTGCTGTTAGTCTCCCGATGTACGGGAAACACGAGGAGAACGTAACACTTCATTAAACCACTCGTGCCCGAAGCCCGACTCGAACCGCGTACCGTTCTTCCGCGAGACAGGGCGCTTCCTAGTCACAAATCTTCCTGCTCGGCATCGGTCAATCTGAGCAATCCAGTCCATAGCGTTAGAGACTTACCAGCCCATAACTACTCGTTCGGCAACATTTTTCCGCGTTGCAAAGCTGTCCTGTTACTTCCTTGAAGCATTAAATTCAATAAACAACACCTACACTTTTAAAAAAAGACAGCTGTACATCATTAAACTAGGCGTTAGAATCAACTTGTGAAATTTCACCCATCCACTATTGATGCTTAGTTTTTTTTTTATCGTTTGCTCCGGATTGTAATTTTAATTTTTTTACTTCAGTGAGAATTTTTCACCGTCTACCTGCGGCAGGAGTAGGAGTAATATTATCATTAGATCGGACTAAGAGGTTGGCCTACAAGAATAACTTGATGCCACAAATAGAACATAATACATGATATACATCATTAACTCCACTCGTGACCACCAATAGCCGCACAATATTGTTAATTACGGAAGCTTCCAGTCCATCATTTTATGATATACCTTCCACCTTTACAACAGCAGTCGAATACGGAAGTGAAATGTGTAATATTTTGCTATATACAGTTGATTTTCAGTCATATACTGAAAAAGGTGGACTTTTCTTATTTATAACTAATTTTTTTAAAAAAAATAGGAATTTTCAGTGTTTTAAGGAGCTTTTCTTAGTTTTAGTGAGAGAAAATCAGTTTTCTTTCGCTAAAATACATCCACATACCTTTTTTTAATTTTTAACCAACGCATATCACTCTGATTCCATCTCCTGCTGCCGGAAACATTTATATAATAATTATTTATGTTTTTTTACGTTTTGACGGTTCAAAAACAGACTTATGAGTAGAACCGGATAACAGAACGCTAGGGCAAACAAATTCGTTTAACTAAGGCTAAATAAATTAATTTTGTAAATTTATTATGTGCCATGTAGCAGACAGCTGCTTCTAATGAGTCTGTATCGTTTCCACAAATTTTAATCCAGTGCAAACATCATTTTTTGTATTAAATTTCTTGTTATTTTATGTTCTTGAAGACGAATGTAATGCATAAATTGTTTTGTGTCCTACGTCTTGTTCAAAACTAACATTTTTTTTGAAAGCGGTGACTTTTTTTACTAGTTATTGACACTAAATAACTCTCAAATGTATTGAAAAAGTACGAATCAACTCATTTCATGTCCGTGTAATACATTTATTGCCTTACTGTAATCACTAATCAAGTTTGTGAAACAAATAAACTGAAATGTATTCTGTTTTTTTGTTTTTTTTATGGGTCGACTAAGTGACATGTTTTCATAGTCGCGTGAGTGTACCACCTACTGGGTATAGGACTGTCTTTGCAGTTGTGTATAATGGGTTGAATAATTCCCAGGAGGAAATTTAGCGATGTGCGATTCAGGTCGTTCGGATTAATATGAGCATGGTAGTACATTGGCCATCCATTCTCTACGAATATAGATTCAAGAATGGCTAGGAAATTCTTTAGGTCCTGAAGATTGGGGCTGGAAAATTCAGAATGGAGCTCTTCAGCTAGTGACTAACCGACTTGCACCTGCTCCGGATCATCTCCTCAATTTGGTGCCCTGCAATTGTAAGAACATCTGCGAAATAGATTTGAATGTGTGCGTTGTGGGCTGGAGTGTTCACTAATATGTGGACATTGCCGAAGATCTGCATGCGATGAAGTCACCTATAATAGATCAGATGATGAGTACGATGGTGAAGCTGAACATTAATTTTCATTCAAAGATTTTAATAAAAATGTGTATAATTTATAATTTTGCAAAATGTTTCGTCGTTTTCAAGGTTTCTTTCTGTCAGTTTAGATATAATGCCAAGGGCACAAAATCTCAGTGCACTGTTCGAAGAGATTAGAATGATGCAGACAGAAGAGGAAGGGTAAGTGGAACGGCGCTTATGCTTAGCTCTGCGCGTGGTTTCGAATGTTTCGATGATATCTCACCAACCGTTTGTCACAAAAACATGTTGAATATACCATTTCAATGCTGAAACTGCGTTCTGAAACTTTGATACTAGGCCTTCGATAGTTTTTAGCAAATCTGACTTTGTTACAAAACTAGTCATATTTCATACCTGTTTCACTATCAAATGTGAGGTTTTTTTACTTCTGTCCAATAATTACGTCGAAAACTACGCCGTCTTTTAATAATTAGCTTTTCCAATTACTTATAGTGCAATTAAATGATACAAAAGCTGATATATTAAGACCTACAAGACGTTTATACTGATTATGACATTTAAACCCTAATTAAAATCTTTTGCCCTGATAAAACTATGAAGAGGACACCTCAGAGATGGGGACTTTTCAAGACATGATTCTTAGGTAGTAAGTAATATCTGTACCAATTTTCAGGTCTACATTATATTTTTTTCAGGTTAATACCCATAATGGCCTGGGAGCGGCGCGCGGAGCTCTCGGCCCAGCGTTGATTCACGTGTGCTTGTTTCAACGTGTATCTCGACAACCATATGTCGCAGAGGGATGAACGATATACCATTTTGATGCTGAAAGTGTGTACTACAACTTTTATCATAGGTCCCGACCTGGTAACTTTGACAGTTTTTCCGCAATGCAGAGAAATTTAAAAAAAAAAAAAAAGAGTTATGTTTCGTACTGCCTTCATGATAAAATGTGACTATACTTTTACTTTTAGATAATAATAGTGCCGATATTACACTTTTATGCAGTGGTTAGTCTATCCTAATTACCTAGGGTGCAATAAAACGTTACTGAGTCTGACATTTTAAAGTTTACAACGAGTTTATACAGATTTGGCACTCAATCCCTATTTAAGCCCTTTTGACCTAAAAAAACTATGACGCGGACACCCTAGAGGGGGGAATTTTTAGTACTTGTTTCTAAAGTACTAAGGAACATCTGTGCCAAATTTCAGCTCTACATTATTATTTTTTAGGTTAAAACCTAAAATGCCTGGGGTACATGCTTACTTCGGAAAAAACCTAACGGTGTATTGTGTGGCAGTGTGTCGAGCATGGAAAAAATGTTAGCCTGGATCAGTAAGGAAACAATGTTTAAGAGAGGCATACATTTAAATTCGAAGAAACAAGAATTTTAGGCAACGCCAAAGATTTTTGATGCAGCATAATCTCTGAAGCCGTTCAAATCATAACAACTGATTTATTGGTCAACAGCGAAACTGGATACCAGCTCAGTGAGGGCTGTAGCTGGCTATCATATGTTGAAGCAGCAACGCATCGCTAATATTTATCACTTTTTTTAAGGCTAACTAGTTTGGAAGTTATTGCAGGACAGTTGATTGGAGGGTAAGTAAGTTGAAGTTAAGAGATTATTATGACCATATTCTAGCATCTGATAATAAGCAAAATGAAGTGCAGTCGTTATGATATTTAGGTACTAGAGTCAGGGAACAAATTACCTAGGGAGGTGTTGAACAATTTACTTCAAACAGTTAAAGGGAAACGCTGCCGGAACATATGTTCATACGTTCCAACCATAATTATTAATAATATGTGCTTTAGGCAACGGCGTTGTCGGTAGTGGATATATGAAAACGAACACAGTTAATAATACGTTAACTAAATTAATTCTTGTAAGCTGACAATATATATTGTCATAAAATGATGATCCTCTTTGGTGTTGATGCAAAACACGAATATTAAACTAAACACTGACGGCGGGTATTTCTTTGGATAAATGCTATTTTTGTTACCGTTACTTCACTTAACTTATGAAAATTTAAACAGAATTTTATGTATCTATAAAACATTACACTTTCGAATCATAAATGAATAAATTATCTCCTGCCTACAGCAGCTTTAATAGCGCGACAAAACTATGCTGTTAACAAGATCGTACGATTAGGTGGAGTACACACAAAAAAAAGGAAAATCACAAATTTAGCTTTGTTTTAGATTCTGAGAAAGGAATCAAATGCCTTTAAATCCGTTAAGATCAAGAGAGCACTGTTAATACAAAAAATCTGATCTTTTATAGTGGATATCGATTTTCATTGTGTGTTCATTGATTATTGTGAGCTATTCAAAGATGCATGGTCGATGTTTTGTGTCCACACCTGTTCTGTGTATAACGAAATGACAAGATTATAAACAATACATAAATAAAAAATATTGTTATTTACTCTGTCTCTGTTGTATAATCTTTGGCGGTCGATAGTGCATATTTTCTGAGCAGTTGTATGCCGATTAAAATCTCTGT
>JARYHS010000618.1:0-11461 GCA_031002005.1 Vandiemenella viatica | reverse complement strand
TCTAAATTCGCATTTTTACTATTTGCACTCCGAAAGGAAACGGGTGAAGTATTTGGAGCTGTAAATTTCGATTTATTCACGCCGTCACTTCCAGAACCAAGATCTAGATTAACGACGCGGCTTCTTCGTTGAACTGAGGGATCCTCGGGCCTCATGGTGTTCCTAAAAATAATTCACATCAAGACGGTTCCATATTTTAGCAGCCACCTTGATCGCCATTCTCGGTGTGTAGTTGACGCCCGACCTGTCAAATGCGTCCCAGCTGGCAGCTATCATCGGTCGAAGATCGACGAAGCCCCAGTTGTTTCTGCGACACAGCTCCTGTAGACTACAATTCAAATTATAAATCTTCCACCATACGCCTTCCCCACAATCGATGCGCGGCACGACACTACAGATGGAAAACTGCATCTTTACCGAATTCTCACGCGCTGATTCATACACCTTGTGGCCCAACTTATCATTAGATTTCACTATATCTGAAACAGAAACATGACACGAGTCGTTAGTACCGACGTGCGCAGCTACTCTTAACTGACGGCAGTTCGATTCTCTAATCGCTTTTGGTATAGCCTCCAGGACTCGTTACACGGTTACTCCTGGAAGACAAACAGAATGAACGTTATACGAGGGTCTGCACCATTTCTTCTCAGCTAGTCTCGTCGGGGTATGTCTAGACGTCGGACGTTGGAGCTTCCAATGATAACTAATCCTTTCCCTGGCATCACTCGGTGTCTGCGAGTAAATCTTCCCTGCTGTGCTTCTGGGCCATTCGCACTAAGATCTTCAACCTCCTGCAAAACTGAAAACGCATTACTTAGGGGCAAGATATCATTTTCCCGTCGGTTATTTTGGAATTTGATGCCTTTCTCCTAACCACCTGGTGCCAGTCGTTCCCTGCAACAGATACCTGACAATCCTCACTTGCCGGTTCTAAATCAGTAGCCTTCGGTAATTCTTCGACGCACTGCCGCTCGTCATTTAACATTCTCCACACCTGTTCCTGAAGAGATGTCATCGTAGTACGAATCTCTTCGAGAGCCTGACGCCTACTGTAACACATTGCGCAAACCATGTCCCTCAAACAACCAAACACAGAGTCACAAACAAATTAATCAGAAAAATCAGACAGCTACTACAGCTCAACTGAATGGATCACTACCTAGACAGGAAATATTTAAGATACCACGAAATCAGAAAATTACATATCGCACAAGAATTTGGCTACTGCTGCTCCCGACGCAGAGGCTCAACTCACTGGATCACTACCTAAAAAGGAAATATTCAAAGATAACACAAAAACCAGCAAAATACAATCACACACAAAGTCGGCTAGGGCCGCTGAGGCTCAACTGACTACTGCTGACTCTCAGAAAATACAAAGATAAAAACGAAGTCTATCTAGCATACTTTAGATTAAACACACAAGAAAGTCGACGACTACTGCTCACGGTGGCGGTTGCTCGACTGCTGACTCATTGCCTAAACAGAAAATTCAAAGATAAAAACAAAGTCTATCTAGCACACTTTAGATTCCAACTTTCAGAGAGGCATAGCTACAAGCCGTCCCCGGGGACACCCGGTTTCCCAGGGCCCCGGAAGTGTCGGTTGACGAGCTCCGAGTGCTTAACACGAACTGCTGGGTCACCAAACCTCCGGCTTCCCGGTTATAGCAGGGCTACTGTAAGCAAGCACCTCCCAGGTATATCGATGACCTCGCCCAAGTAAGGCGCACATCATACACCCGCCACTACGCCTCCTAGTTTACCATTTAACCTGTGGCATCCAGGACCACCACGACGTCACCCAATAGTAGTCAATAGACTTCCAAGGCGACTCTTGCCGCGGTGGCGGGATAGAGACAGAAGAACTCTGCCCCCCCACCCAACTGAAAGCTCGTGCACGCACGCACGGACGAAATCCCGCGACCCTACCTAGAAGCGGCACCACTGCCACTAAGAGGCCGACACCATGAGAGGGGCAACCTTTCAGAGAAAGGTTGCCCCTCTCGGAATCCCCCAGTCCGTGCCAGTTCAGAGTTGACTTCTATAGCCAACTTCCTCGTTTCGGGTCATTATAGCTGCGTGATGATGCGCGGCGTCAGATACGGAGTCACCTGATTTGAGCTCCGGTGGTTGAAGAAGTTTTTGGAACTGGGACATGTTTCGGTGGCGGTGCATTATTACTAATTATCAGATGCTGCACGAAAGTCTGGGATTTGGAGGCTAATCTGTCGGCCCCATCGATGTGGTTCGGGAGAGTAGGTCTCAATCGGCCGGCACCCACTCTCTTATTTCATCTCTTATTTGACTGTCGTCAGTCTCTCGATTAGTTTGATATAAACCACCATCCCTTCTTATTTTGCACTATCCTCTTCATCTCAAAACACCTCTCTTAAAACACGTCCACCGTTATCTGCTTCACACATAACCAATCCCGCATGTCTTATAAAACCACCCACGAATCTTTGTTCTTCTTTGTGTAAGATTCTTCCACAAACTTCTTTCACCAGCCATGACTTCCAAAACACATTAATTTCGTGGTTTAAATGTCCACTTAATTTTCAGCATCCTCCTATAGCACCACATTTCGGATGCTTCAATTTTCCTTCTTTCAGGCATTTCAGTCCATGCTACGTTACCATAAAGTGCTGTGCTCCTTTCATACAGTTTTAAAAAGTTCTTTCTGGTTCCTAGGTCAATATTTGATACTACTTTTCCATGAAGGTTCTTTTTGCTAGTGCTTTTTTACATTTAAAACCATTCTTGCTTCGGCCATCAGTTGTAATTTTACTTCCTAAGTAACATAATTTATTTACTTCTAGTTTTGCATCCGATCCCATTATTATATTTAACCTACTATTATTTCTTTTACACTTTCTCTTGCTTTGATCTGTATTTATTACAGAACCAGCTGACCCGGTGAACTTCGTATCACCTACATCATGAGATGGCAAGACCTGACATTACAAATCAAAAACTCTTTATAGTCATGACTGTACAGTTGTGTCTCTTTTGTGCACGTCACGGTTTATGCAGTTGTTCTACTACAGACACTTATGTCAACAAATAAGGTGCCTACAATTTTTTGTTTGGTCTGTAATGTAATATGCATTGCCGTTTTGAAAAAAGTGGATCGAGCGGCAGGACAACCATAGTTAATGGCCTAGTTGTTATAATATTTTGTTACTTTGTGACGAATGTAAAACAAATAAAATTATTATTTCGGACGGATATGTTTTAGTAACAAAACCACATATACATTTCACATACACCCATACGCATACCCTCACACACATTCAGCATACTATATCTCACACTTTCGGTTGGTTCTTAAACGAAATTTGCTAATAATTCAATTGAATACAAATTTTTATCAATATTAAATACAACACATTTGTACACTTAATCAATTTAAAGCTTTCTGATAAACTATATTTTTTGTCTTTTTTTGCGGTGCGTAAATATATAAAGACGATGGTTGTCCGACGCGCGAACACGCGACGTATAATTGTCCATGCGCGAAACAGGGAAACTCCAAGTTGATTCCGCAAACTTGCAACGACTGGCCTTTCGATTTATTTATGGTAATTGCAAAGGTCAGACGCACGTGAAATTGTAGACGCTTAAAATCGAATGGCAAATCCGTTGGAATCATCGGTATACGCGGAATCAAGACATCCTCACCTTTGTATTTTCCCTTGATGATCGTGGCCTCGATCACGTTATTCATTAGCTTTTTCACAGCCAGTCTCGTTCCATTGCACAGTCGAGGTTGATTACTGTTACGCAGCATAATCACAACTGATCCTACTTTTAACTGTAAATTGTGAGGTGGTAGTCCAGGCAATTCTAGTGAATTTAAAAACTCTGTGGGATAATTGACTACATCATCCTGGTTTGTAACTGTGTCGACTGATTTGTATGAAAACAACTCTCCTGGAAGAAAGTTCTGAATGGTCGCATTGAGATCATCGACATCTTTGTTTTTGGCCGCCAATATTGCTCGTTCACTCTGCCAACTATGGTTACTAAACTGTTGTTCTATGTCCGTAAAAACTCGCTGAATAAGCTCCTCTTTTGAGTCGGTGAAGAGACAGAAATTCGTGGGTAGTGTAATTAATCCGGTCGAGGTGTCAATTGCGACCTTACCATTTCCAATATCTAATAACTACTTCGAAAATACAACCGCAGTTTGATCTTGTTGCAAAAGCACTCGCATGTTAGTTATTAACTGGAGTGTCTTTACATGCCGCCACAAATTAGATGACTTTAGGCATGCGCTTAGTTCGTCAGCAACAGTTGATCGGGGAATAATTTGAAGAGTCTGACGAAAATCACCTGACAACAGAATCATGGCTCCACCAAAAATGTTTTGGTTGTCACGAAGATCTTTTAACGTTCTGTCCAATGCCTCCAGTGACCTCTTGTGGGCCATCGTACACTCATCTCAAACGATCAATTCGCATATCTGTAGAACCTTCACCATTGCGCTGTTTTTCGTGATGTTGCAAACTGGTACTTCGTTGATTTGTATGTTTAGTGGTAATTTTAAGGCAGAATGTGCGGTTCGTCCACCTTCTAACAATGTTGCAGCTATTCCAGATGAAGCCAACGCTAGGGCTACTTCATTTTGCGATCTGATCTTTGCCAACAGCAATGAAATTAGGAACGTTTTTCCAGTCCCCCCGGGAGCATCAAGAAAGTAAATTCCACCAGATCCACTGTTGACAGCTTCTATCAAAGTATCGTACGCAATTCTTTGTTGTTCATTAAATTGCGGAACATTTGAACGAACTGTTTCGGTCAATACTTCAATATCGTACTGTTGTTCTCTTTGTAAACTCGTGGTTAAATGCATCGCGCATAGAACGATCTGGTGATGTCATGCCCAAACACGACAATACTTTATTAGCCATCAATAAACACATATCTTCTATCATTATTAATGTGTTATTGTAAATTTCTGTAGTAATTGTAGTGTAGGATTCAAAGTTTGACAACGCACACGATGCAAAACATCCTCAGACATGTCATCCCTATATTTGATCCATAAATCTTTCGGACTCGAGGGGAAACATGTTGATATTATAATCGCAAACAATGTGCGAATTTGATGCGGTGATGAAGAATGACGGATTCCTTGAGCGTATTATCCCAATGCGAATCGTTCTCGAGCAACTGTAGTAGTTGACAACGCCTCGCGGTAAGTCGCACATAGATGTCCATCAACTGTTCTCAGTTGTTGAAACGATGTCGGACCACGAACATTCACCATGTAATGAATTAAAAGGTACTAAGTGATCCCACGGTGTGTGTGAATATTGCCGATGCGTCGTGTCAACGAACAGAAACGTGACGGAACTAAAGCGTCCAGATTTACACGCACCTTGGGGGGTGCTGACAACGTCCTACTCAACGTGGATTTATAACCCCCATAAATAACTGAGACCCGCTTTCTATTTTCGCACGTTTCGGAACGTTTCCGCCGAAAACTGGCGCAGACTAGCAAAATAAACCTTAGTGACGTTTCCTAGTAAATGAGTGAGTGCTTTATGAGAGATGGGGAAGACGATCCAGCCAATAGAGAAGCCGCCTCAATTTATTGCCGTGTTGGTGTTTTTTCTTGTCTGTTCTGGGGCCAATGTGGCGCTGGTCCTTTGGCGCGGATTGCGGTGATTCGCCAGGAGCCGGACCGACATCGCATTACGACAAGTACAGAGTCTTGCTCGGAGGAGAAGAACGGACGACGAGAGACTCTGGTGCAGATCTTCTTCTAGTACGGCCGAAGTGACCTTTGCTGAGTACGAGTCGGCAGCTGGAGACGCTGCCATCACGCTGGGCCGGACAAGAAAACTGCACGACCCCATGTGGTGCGGGTCTTGCCTGGTCGCTCACCTGGGCTGTGAATAATGGTAAAAGCTACGACCCGGACGGAAACTCATGCAATCGTTCCACCCAGTAATGACCCTGAGATTTTGCTCTAGCTGTTTGATATTCAATGATATGTAATTGTTAACCTCAGAATAAAAACAAACTTCATGTTTGACTAATTTCACAATAATAAATTGTACACCCAATTTTCAGTTTTCCTATTCATTACAATAATATTTCATGTGATAAGCTGAAGATTAAGTATGACTTTTGATATTCCAAATTGATAATTTTGTTAATGATAAAACAGTGTGACCCAAATATAAACGTCCGCAAGGTAGACGTCTCAACCAACAACAATCGAAGATAATAACATTCATCGTTATTTGGATGAACTGTGTATATGCGACCTAGAGCGTCTGAGGCAAATACATTTGGGTGTCCTTCAACTGGTGTTCCTTGTTTCCGACGCTGAAACGATTTCGATGATGCGTTCCACGTGTAATAGCGTGGCATATCAGCATACAGCAAAGTGCGTGGGAAAACATCTGTTTGACAAACTGAGAATAAACTTGTCAATGTGGTCGATGGTGGACTTGCCGCTCTATCCGCCGCGTTCTCTTGATTGAAATACACTCGTTGTCCATTTTCTAGATGAACTGCCAAATGGACTACTGTAGGATGTCTTTCGTGGATCGAAAAAGAAAATATGCGCCAAATAGCTTGTTGCTACTTATATAGCGACCCATCTGATACTGAGATACTTCATCATTTGCATTTGTTATAGCGAAGATGGCCATGTTGCTACCTTTGTTAACATATTTACATATGTACTTATATCGACTTGACGGAGTTACAATATTCCACATTGATGTGAGCTTCAAAAGCTTTTGACAATAGTGGCGAGTACGGCACTATCCAACGATTGTCTACTTCAAAATCTAGTCCTTTTACCTTCACAACTACCGATCGCCCACCGTTCGCAACTGATCGCCGACGACACAGTGGGTAACCGTCATTTCCCGTGATGGTTTCATCAATCAGGTCTCTCGGGTATCGCTTGGAGCACTTGCCGTCGACCATACAGGGTGAGTTGTTGTTGAAAATTCCGCAAGGTCCATGTATCATGTGTTTAGTCACTACTGCATTCAATTTTGGGTCAACTGTTTCATCGGGAATCTCAGCTGAAATTATGGAATCAATTTCATCTGGCCTTATTTTGTCAACTAACCAAACTAATATGTGCACATGTGGAAGACCATGCTTTTGCCACTCAACAGAGTACATCCAACAACGGACTTGGCCATAAACACGATGCTTTGTAATGAAATTCATTAGAGATTTCAATTTTTGTTTAAAAACTCTGGCAGTGATGTCATGTCTATCAAGTGGTGTTTGGCCTTGTAGCAATTCCTTCTGATTTCTATCCATTGTGGGTTACAGGTGAATGTAATGAATAGGTCTGGGCGGCCATATTGTCTAACATAAGACATCGCATCTTGCGCGTTCTCGTGCAAGTGGCGCGGGCTTCCTATGTAAGTGGCTGGCAAAATTGTAATTCTTCCCACATTATTTACGTTTGCCATCGACATTAATAGCATCACGGAGATGAATGTATTCTTCAGATCGAAGCTGCCGTTGGTTCAAACTGATGTACGTCATCGTTCAGTCTCAATTTTGACATACATGTCAACTGCAAAACTGATGAAGAAGCCGTTGACACATTAAAATGTCTGTATGAATAAAAATTCATTGCACTAACTTTTTGTTGGTTTCAGCACCTGGAATCGTAAATGGAAACAATTACATAGATATATTGAATTTTAAAATTATTATTTAATATCGTTTAATCTAGTTACCTGTTACTTGATTAACCATTTGGATTTAAAATGGTATCCGTTTTTCTCCTTGCCAGAAGATTAATGGATATTGGTAACGCGTCATAACTCCTATGCGTTCAGACACACGTTTCAATTCATTGTTCCGACGATGAAGCACGATATCTCTAGACTGCAAATTTTCTCCAACAACGACAATAGCCACTTCGTCGATTGTCGGAGAATTAAACCTCCTTGCATGCTCACCAGCAGGCGTTTTGTCAGCTCTAATGGCGATGTTATGGCTGTCCGATGGCATCCGATCCAATGCCATTTTGAACATTTTTACTAAGTCATTGTTCTGATGAAGAAACGTTTGCAGTTCTTGGACAATGGTTCGCTTCACTGTTGGATTATGAGCACAACGCTTATCAAACTTCGGCATCCTGATTGCCCATAAAATAAATTTGTAAGAATTGATGAATCTGCATCTGGAAGTGGCAGCAGCGCTCCCAGTAGGTGATAAATTTGTCCTTGTATCTGCAATTGTTTATGATCTTGTTAAATTATTTACAAATACAAATTTTAATTTTATCAAAAACAATTGTGATATACTACCTTGAAAGTGGGCATGAAATTGTCCTGTACAATATGCGTGGCGCCAAACGACGTCATTTGAAAGCAATTGTTATATTTTTGGATGTTGGCCAAGAAGTGTTTAGAGTCATTTCCCATACCAGAAACTAATGAGCGTAATGGATCTGGTGGAGGGACCAATTGTGGCAATTTTACTTTACCACCAGCACAACATAATCCAGTAGATTCACCGCTGTATTTTAACGCTCTACAATATTGACAAATGGTTGTCATTTCCCCCAATTTTTACGGATTTGTCGGCATAATAATCTATTTCCGGGTCGTAGTGGAATGCTGCTCTTTCCAGGTTTACAGGAACACTGCGTCTGCGGAATCACTCTATTTCATTAAGTCGTGCTCGCTGTTGTGTTTAGTGTGCCCGAACTCGTTCATTCTAAGCCTATCTACTTCATTATTGTAAATAAATGCTAGTTTAAGAGTTTTATTTCGAACTTGTAAATTACCAGGCAAATCAACTATATGTCAAGAATCATATTCCAAAATTAATAATAAAAGCACGGTAGGAGTTGTACTCCTGGCATTACTACATAATATGTAAACCAAAATATTGTAATGTATTGTATGGTATTTTACTGTACTGTACTTGGTTGTATTACAGTATATGGCACTTTATTGCATTGTATTGTCCTGTATCGTATTGTATTGCCCTGTAATGTATTGTATGATTCGGTATTGTTTTGTTCTGTATTGTATGGTATCGTACTGTAAGAATTGCACCTCTAACCTTGTACCATCAATATGTAAAGGTATTCTTGGCTGTATGGACTCTGTCCTTTTGCCAATAAATAAAAATAAAAAAAAAATACTTCATTATTATTCACTGTGGAACGCAATTCTGCCATACTAATACGAAAGTTATCATTATCCGTCTCTCGCTGGTCATCAGTGCGGTTTGCACGTGAGGTAGCTCGTCGCACATTTGATTGACTTCGACGTCCTAAGTCAGGTCGTCTTCTCCTTGGCATTTTAAAACAATAACAGTAAATAAAGTTCTCGCGCACTGAAACACTTCCAAGTGACACTATTATGTATTTCTAAAATCGTAATACACGATAGTCCACCCGAATGTTGTGGATATATGTTATCTATTCGAAGTTCCAAAGTAGACTGAAACTATTTATCGTTAAAATAAAACTCAATAGCGTCGTTTATTTCATGATAGTCAATTGTTTAAGGCATGCAGTGTTGCCAACCATATATTCGCAGTATTTTTCTGTGTATTTAATATTATACGTGTGCAATTTTCCATCGAAATCGGACGGAATCTGTGGGGTTGTGTAAATTAGATTAAATGAATACATTTGAAAGTTTGTTTCTAGTAAAAATTTGATATACATGTATACATTTTAATTACTGTTTCATTGCAATGGTCTTGGATATGCAATTTTTTTGGTGATTCCGATCAGCATATATACAAAAAAAAAAAAAATCTGGGATTGTTTTGGAGATATATGCTTAACACAGAAAAGTTGCATGTGTTAATCAGTCTTAAGAAGGGTGAATCGGGAGAGTGAGTGTCGTTTTGTAAACTAAATATAAACATCATTTACACTTCTTAAGGGGTGGGAAGGGGGGAAATGTGATGCGGTTTTGGAAACCAAATGTAGGCAGTATTTTTCTGTTTGTTTTACAGTATACATATGCAAATATCCATCAAAATCGGATAAAATCTGTGGGTTTGTGTAAATTAGGGGATTTGAAGGGAATGGGGGGTTGCGTTTTTGGAAACCATATACAGGCAATATATTTCAATTTGTTTTCAAGAATACGTGTGCAAATTTTGGTGGAAATCTGACAAAATCTGTTGGGTTGTTTAAATTATGGGGTGTTATGGGGATGAAGGGATGATTTTTTGGAAATTTTATTTCTTAGGAACCATCTCCGAAACGCTCTAGACAACTCATCAAAGTTTCACCGTAATCGGATGAACGGTTTAGGAGCACATAGACCATAAACAAAACTCACATTGATTTTTATGTATAAGATTAAATTGTCGGTTTTAGTATTTTCCTCGCAATTTTTCCATTTTTTCTCACCGTTTAAACCTTCCCTGAAACTCCACAAATATTTCAAGATCAAAATTAGCCAAATCGGTCTAGCCATTCCCGAGTTTTAGAGAGACTAACGAACAGCAATTCATTTTTATATATAAGATACTCCGTCATTATTTTGTTCATGTTATTCAGTAACTCCTCCATACACTCAGGCCGTCCTGTTAACAGGACAGTGTCATCAGAAAATACTATTATACTGGTTACTGGTTTTGTCTTCGTGAACACTTGAGCCACATTAAATTCCTCTTTTACTTCTTTTATAGCTTCCGCCACATATAAGTTGAATATTAGTGAGGATGAACTGCAACCATATCTGATACCCTTTTCAACTGATTGGTGGCTCTTCTCTACTTTTATTATAGCCACTTGATTCTTATATGGATTATAAAATATTCTTCTGTCTCGAAATGTAAGACCTGACATTTTTTTAAATTTTGAACATCTTGTCCCGCCTTATATTATCAAAAGATTTTTTCTCAATCAAAAAACGTCATGAAAGTAACATTTTTTTTCTTGATCTGTGATAAGAATTGATTCTCTTGTGGCGCGGTTTTTCCAAAATTCAAACTGCAGCTACTGTATATTTTATTCCAACCCAGAGAATTTACATTATAATGTCTGTCTCAGAATGACAAGCAACAATTTCTTTTGGAAGTTTAAATATTGAAAAGTCTTACAGGCATTCAATCAGAACATTGTAGGAGGAAAACTGAGGCATAAAATTGAAATTCAGCGCGGGAATGTCAGTGTGGAAAGAAACAAGGAAATCAGTATTAAACGCTTTGTAAACACTACGTTTCCGTCCACTACGATATTTTAGAATTACACTCTAGCTGCGGAGAGTAGTACTGCCGATTTATAAAATTTTGTAACAATTAGCTGTGTTATTTGCTCAGAGTGATAATTTCATTCCAACTAAAGACATAGTTGAAAACAAAAAAATGAGAAAACATTGTAGAGAATTACATCATAACTACATTGAAATTTCTTATTTTACCACATTTTATTGAGACTGAAAATTTCTGTAGTTTAGCATCTGGTTTAAGGTCTTTGCTCAAGT
>JARYHS010000617.1:0-46571 GCA_031002005.1 Vandiemenella viatica | reverse complement strand
TTCCCTAGCTTGTCTATCACCCCATGCCCTAGCATAAGATTTTAGATGTTTACCCACAAGTGCAATTTTCTTACTACCGGGTAACAAATTAAAATAGTCTGACCTTTCAAAATTATCTATAAATTCAATAGGGTGAAGCCTCCCACTATCATCATAGAATTCAAATTCTTCTTTTACATCGACACTGAAATTTGGACTACCTGTTAAGGGAACCTGACTTAATTGAATCTGCAACCCAGTAACCCTTTTCTCTAACTGATTAACGTTAGATTGGGTTGTCTCCAATCCCTGGGTAAGTTGTTCCTGATGATTTACCAATGTATTAATATTTAATCCCACCTCTTGTCTCAACTCATTGACCCTTTGAGCAACTTTACTATCACTGGCTTGGAATAAAGCAACATATTCCTCCTTTATCTTATCACAATTTTCACTGACTTCTTTATAAATCAAATTCACACATTCAGTCTTATTCTGTTCACAAATTTCTGTAACCTTTTCAAATTTTTTCCTTACATTCTGTTACTACCTTCCCCAATTTAGAATCTAAATTGTTAATATCCTCCTTGAATTGAGAGCTAAAACCCTGAAATTGCTCTGCGATTTTAACATCAAAACATTTAGTCAAATCAGAGAATGTTTTGTCATTGTTTTGTTGCAGTTGAGAAAACTGATCATTGATTTCAGAAAATTTGTTATCCAATTTGGAAAACTTACTATCAAATTGGGAAAACTGAGACTTAATTTCAGAAAATTTGCTGTCAAGATTTAACTCATTTTTAAATTCAGAAAATTTGTTATCCAATTTGGAAAATTTATTATCAAATTTGTCATCAGTTTCGGAAAACTGAGACTTAATTTCAGAAAATTTGCTGTCATTATCACTTATTAATTCACTTCTGAATTCCAAAAACTTGCTGTCAAGTTTACCATCAAGTTCAGAAAATTTTGCATTAAAATTGGTTACAAATGACTCTGGAAAAGCTTGCAGGTTCTGATTATCAGCCATTTTTAGTAATTATCAAAATCAACATAAAAAACAAAATTAAGGAAAATTAAAATCTTTCCAATCTGCCACACATTAACATGCAAAATAAATCACTTGAATATTCAATGCCGTACTTACAGTTACTCCTCACTTTTGTATCACATTATATTTCACTTAGAAGCACTTAATTGATCATTAAACACCACACTGACTTCAAACACTTAACCACACTTTTCACAATTCACTGTAGGAAGACGATTTTGAGGCCGAAGGAAATCCACTCGTCGTCGGAAGATTACAGCCGATTCCCGATGGAAAAATCTCCGCCTTAGGCCGAAGAAGGTCCGCTTGCCGTCAGATCCGTGTCGCCTATATAAGCTCTACGTGTGGCGTAGCCGGTCGAAATTTTCTCGCAGGTTATTTTCGCTTATCGCCGATAATCCGTCGCAATTTCTGCAGATTCTTTTTAGAAGATAAACATCCCACAGATGTTTAAGAACTTCTCGTCATGTCAACGGTCGCCATGTTAAGGTTCTTTGGTGGGTTAATTTACTGCATTTATTAATTAAAAAGTCCACCAAAAAACATTGTATGTTGATGCTCGTTTATTTTTAATCAAAACAAGTCTGCGACATTCACAAGCATAGTTGTTACAATCCAAAGATGCAATACTGACTTACTGAATACTTGAATCGAAAACTGAATGAAAACTTGCATGAATGTCTCTGTAACACTGAATTAATACTTAATGCAAACTAACTTCTCTGTCCAGGCGATCTGTTTATATAGAGTCTATCGAATTTACGAGAATTCTTCAAAGGCATCCGCCCGATATTTCTCGATCATTAACAATCACTCAAACAATCAAACATATTAAAAACAATCGGAATTGATACAAAATTAATTAATAACATTACAAAATGATTAGAAATGGTAATTAGAGATACTTGAATACAAAATTATTTACAGAAATCCTTTCAAATGGTGGAAAATTGTCCTGTAGACATCGTAACATACATTAATACAAGTAATTACAAACTTTTAATAAATTCTCTTGCAGCATTCGGTTCTTAAACATATTAAATGGTCTTTAAATAATTTTCTTACCTAAAACAAAGTCTATATACACTTATTTACAAGAATTTACAAAATAAACATATCAAATCACTTTCAAGCAAACTTTGGCTCACTACAAATACTTCATGCAGTATAATGCTATTCAAAATTCAGGTATTAGGGCTGTTACAAGGGGTTGGCTGGAAGGCTACACTAAGTTACGTGGGGGGAGGGGGATTCAAAGTCAGGCCTCGTAGCTTTCCTTTCATAACATTTTTCACAGTTAAAATGAGGAATAGAACTGACAACAGCATGTGAATATTTATTTCCCTCAGCTAATTATCTCAATATGTAATTTAAAATAGTCTGACAAGAGAAAACAGTACAAAATGTCTTCTGGAATCAAAACGGAAAAAAACTGCGTGCTACGCGGGGGAGGGGGGCGGGAGAGAGGCAAAAGCCACGTAGAGCTACGTGGGAGGGGGAGGGGGGTTCACAGGAGGCCAAAATGGAGCTATGTGGTTTATGCATGCTCCCTAACCTGAAACCTATTTCATTTTATGCATAGTTCCTAATACGATCGCCAATCTCTTTTACTATTTTTCCGCACCAGATAACGGTTAAAGGTAACTTTTTTTTCTGTCATGTTTCTCGATTGGTTTAATGCAATCTTCCATCTCTTCCTATTTTGCGCTAACCTTTTCATTTTATCATATCCCTTACAATCCACGTCCTCAATTATCTGCTTCATATATTCTAATCTCTGTCTTCCTCTACAGTTCTTACCTTCGACCGTTCCTTCCACTAACAAGTTGTCTGAAAAATATAACATAACATCCCGTCTTTTCTTTCTGTAAGACTCTTCCACAAACTTCTTTCCCCACCCATCATTAAACTTGTTCGTTTCGTACTTTATCCGTCCACATAATTTTCAGCATCCTTCTATAACAAAACATTTCAAATGCTTCAAGTCTTTCTGGTATTCCTGAAGTCCATGCTTCGTTGCAATAAATTGCTGAGTTCCACAGTTTTAAAAAGTTCTTTCTGAGTTCTAGATCAATATTTGAAACTAGAAGATTTTTATTTTTCATGAAGTCTCTTTTTGCTACTGCTATTCTGCTTTCAAAATCATTCCTGCTTCAGTTATCAGTTGTAATATCACTTCCTAAGTAGCAGAATTCACTTACTACTATTATTGCATCCGATCCTATTTTTGTATTTAGTCTACTATTGCTATCATTCTGCTAGATCTCATTTTTGCCTTGCTTTGGTATATGTTTAATCCAAAATCTTCTTTCATTATTTGGTTGATACCATTCAGTAATTTCTCATGACCCTCAGTCTGTTGTGCTAATAGTACGTCATCAGCAAATTGTAGCATACTAATTTTTTCTCCTTGAACACTTACACCGAGCGTGGTGGTGTAACGGCTAGCGTTCTGGCCTCGCATTCGGGAGGACGGCGGTTCGAATCCCCGTCCGGGCATCCAGATTTGGGTTTTCCATGGTTTCCCCAAATCACTCCAGGTGAATGCCGGGATGCTTCCTTCAAAAGGCCATGGCCGAATTCCTTCCCATTCCTTGCCCCCCATCCTTTCCCATCTCTAAAGACCTAGTTGTTATAGTTGTTATAGTTCGTTCTAGTGACTGAGCTATTTCTATCAGTAGGAGCCTGGTGCTGGTTCACAACTATCATCTGCACGTCATATTATTGCGTTTGATCTAATTCGCATAGTTCATATAATCGTTCTGCTCGGCTCAAGGAATGCGCAGTTGTTGCGATTCCGAAATAACACGCAACAGTGGTTTGTATCATCAAATGCACTGGACACAACGAATCTGAAACAACGAGGTTATCAACATCATTCAGAAGAAAATAGAATCTGTGAGGTTCCTATCTCCTCTATAATTATGCGTCATTAATGAATGTTCGCTCAAATGCGAAAAACGATTGGACAGGAGTTCAGAAAAAGTTACTGTTCTGTTGTTTCTTCGAATGATTTCATTGCAAATTGAAATGGTTGCCGGCTGAGAATGACATACGGCTCACATTTATCACTACTCACGGATGTGCTGCTATCGCCTCACTTGATATTTAGTAGTTAACTGATTTTTATGAGACTAAACCAAGGGTGGTTAATGTTAAACTTAATCACGACTAAATCTATACATTGGTCAAATGAATTTTAATAAGTGAATCACTGCGTTTCCAGTAAGCAATAATTACACCGATCTTCACATGCTACAATTTAAAGAGAAATAATATTACATTGGCCTCACCAGAGCTTCTGCTCTCCAGCAACATGTGCTCATGTCATTGCAATACAATGAAACTCCTCTCTGCTTGCCAGGTCCTACACTACTGCAAACCTCTTAAAACTTAAATACTGTAATAGAACACAATCTTGGGTGCTCCAGATGTGAATATCAGTTGCATAAAAAGGGAGGGGGGATTTATAATTAAATCCTGAAAAATTGAAAACACATAATATAATGATGTTAAAAGGGGATCTAATAGGTTACTAACTAGAACCATGAATTTCAGACACAAAATAAAACCTCATTTATTGAGTCTTATGGCCTTACAAGGTCGGGTAGTAATTAACGTTACGTTAAACACAATTAGATCAGCAAAAACAAGCAATACCCGACGTTTACAATTCGCCGGAGTAAGCAAACAAAACTGAATGAAATATCTCAAACAAGTAATAAAAAAAACAGCAAAGTTAACATTGAAATATATGGCAACACAGGCCATCAAATTGAAGCTAACATTTTACTGTACAAAGGAAAATCCCAGGGGGCGCCGTATAAAGTGAATGAAAAGCATCAAAATTGAATTAACAAACAGCAAGATGCTTAAGAGAAAATTGAATTGAAATATAAATCCAGCTAGCTCAGAATTTAAGTGGCGGGAGCAGAGTCTTAACCCAGGAGTCGCTTAAGGGCACATAAGTCTGTTAAAAATCCACTGGATAGTGACCGTCGTTTCTGGTACATTACCATAGTATCATCGCCGTGATGGTGAGCGACAAACACAATGCCACTGCAGCAATGGAAGCTAAATAAGCGGCTACGACCGCGTTATTAGCATAACTTCCAAATAATGGCAAGCACGCCACTCAACATCTCGCTTTCCCAAAGCAAGATATGATCAACCACAATGATCATCAGAAAGCGTGCCAGCTAGCACGTCTGTTCACCAGCTCGTCTTGGACCCAAGTCACGTCCGTTCATCAGCTCGTCTTGGACAGAAGTGTTCTCAAAAATGGCTCCTTCCTCTTCCTCGGCTAGTTGCTCGCCACATGCAAAAGAACTCCACGGAATTAGTATTGTAGCCCCCAATAAATGTTCAGGATTGGCTAGCTACACATTTCCGTCGTCACGTGTTTAATATCACGCGTCGCATTCGCTGACTCCTTCGCGCGTTTCCTACTTGGCCTTCGGGATAGCGGCAAGGTGGGGTAGTTCGTTGACCGAATTCCAACGGGACTCAAGCCGGGCTGGCCCGGCGTCACCTTGTCGCCCCGCCTGCTCCATTGTTCCACCCTCAACGGTCGAAATGGCAGTCTCTAGCCTTCAATATTTAAGCGTTCTGAGCCATGCGTTTACAGAAAAATTAATTTACAATAAACTATACCTTTGGCCGCCCTGGTTTTAAACATACATTTAACCTATCCAGACAACCCTCATTATTTACAATTAATTTACACGTTCCAAGATTAAATAATTAATAAACTTGAATATAATAAAAAGGAAAAAAAGAAATATGAATATAATTAATAATGATTTGATTATATTCATTGTGGGTGACGCTGTCACACCACAATGCCCATTCATAAACTAAACAAATTACTAACGCTGTGAAGCTTCCTCTCTCAATTACAATAGTATCCATCACATTATCAAATAAATATTTAACTATAATGTTACATATTAATATTATTGGTGAAATGGGGAACTCACAAACTATTACTTAAAGAAAAAAGGAAGATGCAGTACCTGGAAAATGTTTCAAAAGGCGAAAGATATCAGCTTTTACTTCGCATCGTTGAAGGACAAAATATAACGGAAACGATCCATTGTGAGACCAAATAACGAACGGCTGGGAACATGAGCAAATAGGGATTCATCGAAGCAGAGAACTCACTTTCAAGGCAACTTCGTTCGTTTTTTTGGTATGGACGTATCTGCTCTTCCCTCGCAGCTCTGGATCATTTAGCAGACAAGGCCGCCCTCGGCACTAGCGTTGCCAGGATGTCCCGATTTTCGGGGTCTGGGGAGGCGTCCCGATTTACCCTCGATCGGGACGCTAAATGTCCCAATTTCTTAGTTAAGTGATAAAAACCCATGACTCGTCGTAAAAAATGACAATGACGTAGTCAACAAGTCTGACTATTATTACAATGTTTAGTAATAAGTTTCATAAGTTCCTATCATATGGTAGACAGATACCTATAGAAATTACCCCTGTCTCCCATAAATTATAAAAATAAACGTGATATATATAAAAATCTATGTTTTGCGCTGTCCCGATTTGTAACACCAAATCCCGATTTTTTAAAAAAATCTTCCTTCCCGATTTTTAACAAACTGGACCTGAGGACACTACTCGGCACTGTCCAGCGTGGGAGTAAATACTGTTATTGCTATAGTCTCGGTACACCCTTCCGCTGAACTATGAGAATCCCATGTTTCGCTACCATTTCCGAAATGCTATGCCCGATAAGTCGGATTCCAACTATCATTCCGTGTTCAAACTCTATTAATTCTCGTCGGTTAGGCATTACCATACTAGTAAACGTTTCAGAGGACATTGACAATCATCTGCTTTTTTATACCCTTTCGAAGGATAGTGCGTCACCTGTAAATTTGCAGCTCGGTGTCCCATGATATTTGACATGTCATTAACGGATACCGAAAGCCAAGGTTTTATTTAATAAGCGACACTTTCACGCACCAAAGATAGGGTGCACCACGTGAATAGTAGGTTTACATTTGAATAGAAGAGGCTATTACATTATAATCCTGATGACCATTCACCGGGTATCACAGCAATAAATGACGTCACTGTTCCATCAGACAGGCGCCCAGTTGCGCCTAGGGGGCGTCCATTAATTACGTGAGATGAAATAGGGGGGGGGTCCGGCAAAATCTCACGAAACCTAACCAAGTGGGAAGGGGGTCAAAAAGCTCTACAAATGACGTGAAAGTCGACTTTAAGGTGGGGGGGGGGTGGTGTATATGTTCGAAAAAAGATGCGGAAACCGACGTTATGGGGGGGGGGGTGCATAACCACCCTTGGAAGCATGAAACATTAAAAAAAAAGGTCTCAGAAAGATACGAGGTCGATTGGGGACCGTGCACAAACTACGTGGCTCGGTCCAGGGGGGGGGGGCAGGTGTTGGCTGAAATGCTACGCTGGGCTACGTTGGGGGAGGGGGGTGTTCCGAGCCAGGGCACGTAGCTTTCCTTTCATAACATTTTTCACAGTTAAAATGAGGAACAGAACTCACGACAGCATGTGAATATTTATTTCCCTCAGTGAATTATCTCCATATGTAATTTACAATAGTTTTACAAGAGAAAACAGTACATAATGTCTTCTGGAATCAAAAAGGAAGAAAGCTACGTGCTACCTGGGGAGGGGGGGGGGTAGAGACAAAAGCCACGTAGGGCTACGTGGGGAGGAGGGGGAGTTTACAGGAGGCCAAAATGGAGCTACGTGGTTTATGCACGCTCCCTTAGCAGGGCGGGGGACTCCGTCAAAATCTCACGTCATTTTAGAGGGGGGGGGGGCGGGTCAGACCAGATCTCACGAAATCTCACTAGAGAGCGGGGACGGCGGCTCGAATCCCCGTCCGGGCATCCAGATTTGGGTTTTCCATGGTTTCCCAAATCACTCCAGGCAAATGCCGGTATGCTTCCTTCAATAGGCCATGGCCGAATTCTTTCCCATTCCTTGCCCCCCATCCTCTCTCGTCTCTAAAGACCTCGTTGTTAGAGAGACGTTAAGCAGATTAAAAAAAAATAGAGGGGGGGTGGGGTCCGGAATTTCGGAAAAAACACCTCACGTAATTAATGGAAGCCCCCATACAGGAGGCCACATGTTAGACATTTCCTTCGAAATAAAGGGGTGTCCATCAATTACTTGAGCTTAAAATAAGGGGGAGTGGTCTGGCAAAATCTAACCAAATCTTAGGGAAGGGGGGGTCGATAAAAATCTCCTCATTTTTTTAATTTCAGATTGCCACCATTCACGTAATTAGTAGGTCAATGCTACATTAGGGATCCAAATTTAAGAAAAAATACATCTTTTAATTAATGGACGCCTCCTAACCGGTTAAACCCGCAGAGGTCAACGGAGTGTCTGGAATGTGAGCACAGTAATAACCTACACAAATTATTAAATGCGCGAGAATAACGCGGTCAGTTATATATTTACGAGACTGGGTAGGGATAACAGTGGTGTTTTCTTAATTATTTAAAGCATGCAGTTGATGATATTGAAGTTAAAAAATGATAAAATTTCACTTTTATAATAAAAGATTGAGGATCATGGATTGGCATATAAACTGAAGCATAACGAGTACAACAAAAAATTAATATCATTCCAGAAGAAAAAAAGGCACAAGGCAAGTCACTGAACCGGAGGCAATATACGGAACATCAGGCCTGGCACTGAGTAAAAAGTGGAACAGGTAAAATTGGAGAAGGAAGATGATTAATTTTTTTTTGAAGAACGTAGAAAGAATTACAGCCAGTAAGAGAAAGATTATCAAAATTTTATATACACTTATGCAGAATGGACAGCTGCAGGGTGAAAAACAAAATGTTCGATTTCATTTCTAAATTAAAAACAAAAAAACCGACAGAATTGCTAAAAGAAAGAAAAAGGCATTTGGAAAGACCCAAGATCGCGGAAGACATTAACAACAAAGAAGACTGACTGCCTCACCAAAATTTCCGGTACTCAACAAAAACCTCAAACTAAGAGACTGGTGTGACATGAACAGAGGCAGGCCTTCAATATACGCATACCGAGTGCAACACTGCAGAGGACGCGGGTTCAAATCCCCGTTCGGCTATCCAGATTAGGGATTTCCATGCTTTCCCCAAATAATCCCAGGCGAATGTCGGGATGATTCTTTCATAAAGGCCATGGCCGAATTCCTTCCAGTTTCCTTGTTCCCAATCCTTTCCTGCCTCTAATGAACTCAATGTCGAAGAAGCGTAAACGAAAAAAAAAAAAGAAAAAAAAGTAGTATGCGCCTGAAGAAGTTCTGAGAAGAGAAGAAAGAAAAAAACTCTGTTCTCCAGTTTTAAGTTCCAAGCATACTATAAACGGCCAAATTCTAAATAAATAAAAAATTAGTAAAATAAGACACATGCCTTAAAGATAGTGAGCCCACTTATATGTAACAATATAAAGCAATGGTGGAAGCACTGGTCGTCCTTATGGCTATCTGAAAATGCTGTTTAAGCCGATGTCGGGCAAATATGTAATTATTCTTTTTCCCAAAGTATCATCATCACAGGCCACAAGATCTTCGCAGACGATAGTGATTGTGAGAAAGTAATTTATTGCTAGGTTTGCACATCTTCTTTTGTGGCTGAATAGTTCAATGACGGTGCTCCATGTCTTTCCACATCTGTCAAATGAAAAATTGGAGTCCAGAGCAAGTTTTTACTATTACCTGTAATTTCTGCCTGAACAAAGTTAATACTTTACTCTTCGAAGTAATGCCTGCCGAATTTCATTCTGGCACAAAACCCCCCAGTCTCCAATTTAAAAGAGCATACAGTCTTCAATCTCTCCAAACAGTGCTACGTGTGTGTGACGAAAATATATGACAGATGTCTTGGCGTACCTGAAGAGATCTGTACGTTCGCTGACAAACAAATTCCTCGTAACCACTCAGCTTTTCTTCTTCTCTCTTTAGGTCTCATTAGAATAGGGAAAAGGAACGCGAAGGTGGCGTTTTTGAAAACAACATCCCGGCATTCGCCTGGTGTGATTTAGGTACTCAACCAGACAACCACATAACACCTGTTGCGTGAAAAATATTTGCAGTTTTCTTACATTTTTATGTAAACAAAAAAATGATATTCAGCTTTTCCAGCAACTCAGCTTTTTTGTTTTTTTATATGGCTTTACGCCTCGTCGACATCGAGGTCATTAAAGGCGAGGGGTAAGGAACGTTAAAGAATTCGGCCATGGCCTTTTGAAGGAACCCTCCCGCCATTCACCTGGAGTGGTTTATGGACACTATGGAATATTCAAATCTGGATGGCCGGATGGGGCTTCGAACCCACGTTCGCCAGAATGTGAGTGCCAGAGCGTTATCACTCACCCACCACGCTCAGTGCCATTAGGCAAATTCAAGTGTTTTTAACTAACTCCCACAGTCGAATTAAAAATTTCTCTTGAAATTATAACCCATCACACACTGGAGAGTGTAGACTTGGAATGGAACCAGTGTCGTCCCGCTTACCTCATATTGAGAGGGCTAGGTTTCGGAACCGCTGCAGCTGAGCAAGACTGGCAGGGAAGCGTAGCAAAGGGAAGGCAGCAATTTGTGTTAATCGCGTGAGGAGGTCTACGGCCTCAGACCAAGCCAACTCTGTGTCAGAGGCCGCCACTCCAATAGCGAGAGGCAATAACTAATGCTATCTTATTTACCGACGGAATTCAAGTATTTCATCGTATTTATAACTGAATGAGTGCTATCTTGTGTAATTAACAGAAAAAATAACTGTTAAATTCAACTCAATAAGTTACCAGTTGTTCTAATAAACGATTTGCCTAACAGCCAAAGATGTGTAAGATTGAGGATCAAGAGTTTGACGGTTTTGGCTAACACCTTCATCCTGTGCTGGAAAATCTTGCTTATTGTAAGTGAATAATGCTATAACGCATCACTGATTTACATTTCACGAAAACTGTATGTTCACTTCACACGGTAGGATTACTAGATTGGGTCAGACGCTGTGCTTCTTCCTTCTTTTTTTGCCTATTGCTTTACGCCTCTTACTTGTCGAGTTCATTAGAGGCGGGAAAGGACTGGGGTCAAGGAACGGAAGGACATCAGCCATGGCTTTTTGAAGGTAGCATCCCGACATTCACCTGGAGTGATTTAGGGAAACCAGGGAAAACCCAAATCTTAATACCTGGACCGGGATTCGAACCCCCTCCTCCCGAATGCGACAGACGCTGTGATAGGGACGAGTTGCGCAGCTGGCAGATACTCTGTCACCAAACCCATAAGGAAACATGAAATTATTATTAGCTACTAGATCCAACGAATCTTTGAATTCTTTGAATGTTTTCATTATTTTCTTTTGTTCCTATGAGAACTACGTCCTCTACTGGAGAGAACCAAGTGTCAATATCTGTTTAAGCGTGGTGTTAATGTGTGTCATGTTATACTGTCTGCACTCTTCAATCGCTCAGGCGGAAGTGGCGAACATACTAGCGTTCGCTTAGATAACTCCGGAAAGTCTAAAACCTAAAATCGCGGTGGTTGATACAACAGCTGTTTGAGATTGTCACACATCATAGCGTCACATTAATGCATTTAACTAAATTACTGGTAGCAGATATATGTATTTAGGGGTCGTTGACATCAAGGGAGGTTTCTGACAAGGAACAAGAAGGTATTCGATCGTGGCCTTTTGATGGTGAGTCTTCGATAAATCTACGAAAATCGGTATTGATCCGGCGAAATACCAAATGCTAAGTCCGAATGTTAAAAATTAACCCACCAGGCTCGGCGAAATACTCTCGCTTCATTAACTATAAAATAGTTGACCAAATACGGGAGACCGTATGATGATGATGATGCTAGTACTCTGAGAAGCCAAGCGAAAACTCTTTTACTTCAAATGTAGACTAGTTGAATTTTAGACCACACGTGAAAGTTACCCGTCCATAACTGCTCCATGTGGAAAATTGTTACTGGTGTGGCATCCTTTGCTTTCACCGGTGTATCTAGGGTTATTTGTGGGTCTTGGCTGTCTTAATGGCGATTTTTGACGTTTTACCGCAATCATCTAGGCGAATGCTGTGACAAATCCCAATCTCCGCCTCATAAATTACACATTTCACAAACAAAAAATAACACATATCATACACAACAGACAGGCAGATGGGAACACAGGACTTTCCTCCAATAGATTAAGTACGCCTGGCCTAGATGGCCCAGTTAGATTGCGGGCAGTTTCTCTCGTGATCCTTGGTGGGCAAATCGGAGAAAAAAATAAGAATAGTTGAATGTAAGACCACATGTGGCGTCACACAATATCGGATTTTACCCGATCCGTAGCTGCTCCAGGCGGAAATTTGATACTGGGGTGACATCCACTGCTTTCACCAGTGTATCTATAGAGTTATTAGTGGGTGTGTGTTGAAGACAAAGATGAAGGCGGGGAGAGGGTAAAAACCTGTGACGGAACTGAAGTTCTGCCCTTACAAAGTGCACCAAGGCAGCCAGGATTAACTTCCCCATCCCACCGACGAATCACGACGAACAGTGTGTTATGATCGAGCGTGGTGGGTGAACGGTTAGCGTTCTGGCCTCGCATTCGGGAGGACGCGGGTTCGAATCCACGTCCGGGCATTCAGATTCGAGTTTTCCATGGTTTCCCCAAATCACTCCAGGCGAATGCTGGGATGCTTCCTTCAAAAAGGCCATGGCCGAATTCTTCCCGTTCCTTATCCCCAGTCCCATCTCGCCTCTAATTAGCCGTCGACGAGGCATAAAGCAATAAGTAAAAAAAAAAAAAAAAAAAAAAGTGTGTTATGCCCTCACTTTATACGTACATGTTTCTGGTTTTTGGAAAAAATCAGGTGGGTGAAATTATGTACAATTATTGCGCCTTAAAGACCACGGATACGAGGCGGGTGAATTCAGTGAAAGCCAGATAAAAGCTGCAGACACTTCAAAATAGGACCTTCAAGCGTGCGCTACACTTGCTGTATAGGTTCCCGACAACCGATCTCCACGCACTATCCCGAGTATCTAAACTGATAGAAAGATATAAAGCAGCAGCGTAAGAACTCTCCAGTAAGGTAACAACATACAAAAACGAGCTCATCAAAAGCATCGGACAATATGACACCGAGCGACTCAGCTGCAAGAAACCAAAGTCGTTATTAAACGTTTAGCACCGATACACAGAAGCTAAGATAAATCTGCGAAGCAACAGTTAAGTAAATACCCATTAATGAAGCCAACATACACAACTGCAATAGAAGAGGCAGATGTTGCCAACAAGGGCTACAGGCATCTCTCCTTTGGCATTGGCAGCAACATTGCTCTCGTCAGGTATCTAGGTTATGTACTTGCGTGTCACCATACAAAATAACAGGGAAAAAAAATAACGAACTGAATTTCGTAGAACGACTTTTAAAGAAACATGGTCGCGGGTACAACAGAAGATATATAAAATCTTACGAGAGGGATTCTATAAGAGTATAGGGTGAATCAAAAAGGACTTTACAACTTTGGAATGTTATGGAAATTTATTGAGTTAACTGACAGAATCGATAGACGCGTCATTTCGTAGCAGACAGTCTCAAGTTTCACATAAAATTCTCAAGTGTCATTTTGGTTCAATGTGACTACCATTTGTCATGCGGCAAACTTCCCACCGGTAATCAGTTTCTTCCACACTCGTTGCAGCAAATCGGGCATATCATGTCGCAGTGAACAATCCGTCTCAACAGAGTTATTGTGTATTAAATTATAGGCCTGCTTGGAGGTTCTTTAGAATCTTCGGTGCGAAATTTACGCCGAACAGTTTTTTTTTTAACTGCTTAACGTCTCTTAACAGCGAGGTCTTTACAGACGGTAAAGGATGGGTGGCAAGGAATTGGAAGGAATTCAACCATGGACTTTTGAAGGAAGTATCCCGGCTTTTGCCTGGAGTGATTTGGGAAACCATGGAAAACCCAAATCTGGATGCCGTCCTCCCGAATGCGAGGCCAGACCGAACAGTTGTTACAGAGTTCATTCCATGAAACCAAAACACACAGCGAGCACGCCTCGCACCAGTGAAAGTAGCCATTTTAGCTGTGCACTACGCTGGCGTTCCTGGTGGCGGAATGGTTGTACTAATGCACTACGTGAATCAAACTTTAGGTTGTTTACAACAAAATGACACGTCTGCCGATTCTATAAGTTATCTCTACAAATTTCTTTATCATTCTAAATTTGTAAACTCCTTTTTGACTCACGCTGTATATCTCACGCATTCCAGACAGGATTGACAGAAATTGTTGAAAAGAATCAGAAATATCATTTTGTATAACGGCTTACCATAATGAGAGATGCAGTTTTGATGAAAAAACTGGGAAACATAGTTAATAGATGGATAAAGATCCTGTGACTGCAAGGAGGACAAACCTGATGTGGAGCTGCAAGGTTCAGTCCTGGCGTTCAGGAGGTTTTCCGTATGGCTTCCCGAAATCACTGCAGTGAAATAGCGGGATGGTTCCTGCAAAAGGTCATGGCCAAATTCCTTCTCGTTTCTTGCCCCTGATCCTTTTCCGGTTCTTAATGACCTAGATGTCGACGAAAACCAAAATCCTAACAAAACAAAACAAAAAATGTTTTGACTATCTGGTATGGACTGGAAATATGAAAGTAATTTGAGTTCATTTGAGGACTTTTATTTTCAAAGTACATCCCAAGAATATTGCTAAACGAATATATAGGAGACGATTCGGCCAGTAGCTACCATAAGTGCCAGAGATTTGAACTAGTACCTATTGAACTTTCACGTATAAAGTATGAGAAATGTTATTGGTAACAATTCATAACAAAATGATGTAAAACAAAAAATTAACGCTAGATTACATTCACAGGTCAAATTTTTTAAATTTCAACATTGGTACAATTTACAAACATAAAATTATTGTACATTATTTTATTCTTGGGCATATTTCTAATTTGAATGAATTTTTTCAGTATATTCCTGTCATTGTTTAAATGCTAATGAAATTTTTCACAAGACTCTGTTAAATTATATTTCACACATAATATGGCTTTCAAAGTCTCAGCACTGCATTAAAAAGATCATTTTCGGGAATATTACTATACGGAAAATTTTGAGTAATATGATCGAAAGATTTTTGTACATCATTCCAATTAAGTTCTTGTTTTAATGTAGCCCAATGAAAATGTTCAATATCATTATAATGTATCGTCCACTCTTCTAAATAATCTATGCAGTTACTGTAGAACTTTAACAACTGATCAACAATGCGACCTTTGATAAGCAGTTCTTGACAATCACTTCTCGATAATCAGTTCTCAAAAATTATTTGTTTTTAATTAAGTTTAACATTATAAAATTAACAGAAATAATACAAACTCATATCCTAACGAAAGAGCCACATGGCCCCTGAAAGCCGTATATTCCCTTCCCGTTCTCCCGCCGTTCCCTAGCTTGTCATGCATTCTTTGAAAAATCGGGACTTTTTTAAAAGGCCGCGGGACAAATTGTTAAAAATCTGGACTGTCCCGCCACTAGCGGGACGTCTGGTCATCTTACCTTATACTAGGAGACGATTTGTGCACACTTTGTGGTACACTTTTTGAAAAAACTGCTGCACCTAAAACGTGAAATTGAACATACTGATTCAAAGTCAATTGTAGATGTGCCATCATCATTATTTTTAAAAAAACACAAATAAATAGCTATATTTTTTAATATTTCTATTCATTCATGCTGATAGAAATCAGAGGCGATCGCGTGGTCACGTGACCACGTCATGTAGTCGCGTCACGAGACGCAGTCACGTGACCGGTTGACACATTTATTGTCAAGAATTAGTGAATCAATTAAAACGCAAGATATTGGAAACGTGTTAATGTAGTTTTGCTTTTAGTGTGTCCATTGAGAGGGACGCAGTTTGAAAACGCTGTTAGCATTTATGCAATAACTTACCACTGAACTTGAAGTGCAGCCATTTGTTCACAGCAACGGTAAGATAATCAAATAAATTGTTCACTAAAAGTGTAGTTTGTGATTTTCGATGTTCACCTGAGAACTTACGCTCCAGAAAGAGAGATATTAATTTTTTGTATTAAATATGATCTATGGTTGTTGAATGTTCTATGTAAATACATCTGTGATTTGTGTAAATTTAGATGCGACAGTTTTGTAATTATATAAAGAAATTCCACTCCCGCACTTAATCAGTTATTTAAATACCTATACAATTATAATGACTTACGATTCAATGTTTAATGAAAATAAAATAAAATATAAAAGGAATGTATACCTAATCGGTACGCTTCAAACTTTAATCGAAAATAACGTTGCCACAAACTGAAGTATTGAGAGAATCTAAACTCCAGAAAAGGAGGTATTAATTTTTTTACTAAAGATTCTTCTGTATTAGTGTTAAGAAATGTGTGTATGTGGGGATTCTACGCCGCAGTTTGATGATGAATTTTTTATGTAACTCGATGAGACTTCGAGATATAGCATGCCAAAAATCAGTCGTAGGCATAGTTTCTTGTGCTTTTGGTGATGTTTCTACTGGTACAGGCTGTATTTCAACCTAACAACAACCAATAGGACGAAAATAAAACACCTATTGTGAATTTCCACCACGTTGATATAGTGGTTTGGTGATTTTTTTCTGGTCCAGGCCGGATCTCAGTCTAACCTCCTCACTTTTGAGATACAGTATCTCCAGAATTAAGCGAGATATCAATAAAAAAAACTATTATTTATATTCGATTTGTCTCGTCAAGTTACATATAAATTCATCAGCAAATTTGGCTACGGCGATTTTTTTGGTCCAGGCCACATTTCAACCTAGCCACGTCAATTTTGAGATTCGATATCTCCAGAACTAAGCGAGATATCAAAAAAAATGTATTCTTTATTTTCGATTTGTTTCGCCGAGTTGTATTAGAAGAAATCTAAGTAAGCCTGATCAAATGCCACGAGTGATAATGGTTGGTTTTGAAAATTATTTTCATTTAACTTATCAAAATAGTGGTTGTGTTCCAATTCCACTCACAACTAATTTTTGTAATAGAGGGAATATCACTTATTCAAGAAAACAATTTCCATTAAAAATAGCTTTTGCAATAACAATTCATAAAGCTTAAGGTTTAACATTGGATAAAGTTGTAGTAGTTATTGGAGACAAAGAAACTTCTGTAGGTTTAACGTATGTTATCGAGAGAAAAACTTTAGAAAGCCTAGCATTAAACAGAAGATTTTCTTATGACCGAATTAGCACTATTAAAAATTCAATGTTAAAATGTAGAAAACAGGAAGAAACTCGAAGGAGAAATTTTGCATCTGATTAAAACCAAATTAAATAATTTTAAAAAAATATTTAAGAATTTTGTCTTATTACAAATGTGCCTAGTTATTTTTTGTCAACAAGCTAAAAAATGTTTTTGATGATAGTTCGTGAAGTTTAAATATTAAAATTCTTACGATTATTTATTAATTTCTTTTGTTATATATAATATTTCTTATAGAAAAACTTCGCGAGCCAACTCAAAGCCGTGCTTTTAGCTAGTACAAAATTAAATGTAAACAAACTGCTGTGCGTCCTTACCTACGTTCTAATAGGCTCGAGCATTGCCGCTCACCCACCAGTCTCGGTACGATAAAAATGAATACTTCTTAAAATAAGATTAAAAAACAGTAAAGGTCACAAAGCCAGACATATAGTAATTACGAATACAATCAGCATGCATTTCTGTCCATGGTTGTATCACATTAAAAACATAAAAAAACAAAAAAAAAACAAAACACATATACAAGAGACCTGGTTTGAGGCCGGTGATCACCGGAATATTTTCCTAGCTGCTATGCAAATTGTGCCTGAGACGAGTAAAGGTGATGCTATAAGAAACAGAAAAGAAGTGTTTCATTTGAGTGCTCGGTCAATACTGGAAGATCAGTTGACCACAATACTAAATTGGCCCTCGCCCAGGTAGCGTCAACAGGAAGCAGATCTCAAATATTGTTTGTTGCTGAGAATGGAGACTCGCCAGAACATAAAGAAAGCACTTAGCAGCGCGTGCGCGAAAGTAAATGTTTCTTCTGTTTGTTCCTACTTTTAAATCACCATTTTTTCCTCCAAACAAAGTTTTTATTTCAGAATCCACTGTTCGTCCATAGTTTCTCACTTCTAAACACAGAACTTCTACGTAAAACGATTTACATGTGTTTGGGAAGATGATTTTTCTGTGATAGGCAACCGAATAAGGAAAATAGACTACCATAATTGTTGTAATGGTTTCAGTCTTGATTACAAGCACCACAAGTTACAAATATAGATCTATGAAGCTACAAAACTTTTAATAATTTTTAGGGATTGTTTTACAATAATTATTAGGACATATTTTACGGTACTTACTGCTTTGCACATTTATATCGACATTGCTTCCTACTATAAACATCGTCTCTCATTTGTATTAGTAGCAGCTTGTGTGCGGTCTGGTGGCTCAGTGGTTAAGGAGTCTTACTGGAGATCGAAAGAACCCGGTTTGAATTCCTATCTTGGCTGGGAGTTTCGAAGTCCTTAACCTTACCTTGACTTCTGACATTGTGTATGTGAAGTACGCCAGAATGCTTCCGTGGTTCAGATTCAATGTCAGACTGTAGGTCTCCTATACCTGGTAGGATTACAGGGTTAGCTTAATGTAGCCACAAACAGAGGTGCATGCGCGACCAATAGAAACTGTCAATCGGCGGCCGAACCCTTCGGGGATATTCCGGCCAGTAAAGCCATACGAAATTATTGTTATTATTATATCTTCCTGTATGTCTTAAACTTTTTTGTCTATCTTTTTCTTCTTATTATTATGGAGGTTGTAAGTTAATATTCTTTATTGTTCCTTATTTTTACATGCAACTAACATATTCTTTTAGTATTCATCCAATATATTAACAGAATATCTCGAAGCACAATTCGTCCGCTATATTGTCATCTTTTTTCCCTACGGACTTCCTCTTCATATCTCCCCGCCAAAGAAGTTCTTTTAACACACTACTTTTTGCTCTTGCATACTAAATATTATCTTTAAAAAAGTAAATAAATAAATAAACAAAAAAAATAAATTAACCCAATGGAAATCTTAAACAATAAATTTCTTACCTCCAAATATAGATACAGAAACAGAAAAACTGAAATAATAGGTTTTACTTACGGCTTTACGCGACGTCGACGGCTAACGTCATTAGAGGCGGGATGGGACGGTGACAAGGAACGGGAAGGAATTCGGCCATGGCCTTTTTGAAGGAAGCATCCCGGCATTCACCTGGAGTGATTTGGGAAAACCATGGAAAACTCAAATCTGGATGCCCGGACGGGGATTCAAACCCGCGAGGCCAGAACGTTAACCGTTCACCCACCATGCTCGGTCAAAATAATAGGGACTATGTTTCCTTACAAGGTATCGACCAATCCTGGTGTGTGTGTGTGTGTTTAAAGTTGAGTCTGAAATCCCGCAGGAGCTAGACAGTATTACCAATCCATCACATATGATTTCGGTCTTACAGTGTGTCAAGAAATCACTCTAGATGATTCCTTGGTATAAGTCATAGTTGATTTGGTTGTCAACAATCGTTTCGTGGTCGACGAACAGTTTAACCTAAATGGATAAAAATACCAAAGATTTCAGATTACATATTTTTTTCTGGCCTTCTTATTTCATCCATTCTTCTTAGCTGTTCGTACCATGTAGGCCTTTTCTGTTCTGTCTATGATAGTGATTCTTCCTCTTATGATTTTATTTCGTATATCACCCATCCTTTATGATCTGCACCATTGTGTTAGGTCGATCTATAACCTTTAAAGTTTCCTTTTCTGCTCTAACAGATGCACCCCATATCAAAGCTGTAAAGAAAAATCCCTTGAAAATAGTGTGGTATATATATTTTATTGATGTTGGTGTTTGTTTTCTTACTCCACCAGGCAATGTACGGTTGTTGTAAGACCTAACGCCTATGATTAATGCTATATGATTTTCAAAAGTGGTTTATTATCGATTTAAAATTCATAACTATTTCATTAGCAGTTACTTTTCACAGTGTGATGAACGCTGTTGCGGGAGCTGCGTGGGAGACTCGCGTGGGCAGACAATTGTTGAGGATGTCCGTGCGGATTTAATAAAGCCAGGACGCTTCCGCTGCTTTGTGTGTATGTCCAGACCTGGTTGAAATGAAATAATTCCGAGAAGATGTATCTCTCACCCTCGGGAAGAATGGACAGACATTTTCCAGGCAGAACGCGGCAGGACACAAAAGCTCACAGAACTCCGAAATTGTGTGACGGAGATATATTGCATTATTACACGTGTGCCGGCGACTGGAAATATAGCAGCGTGTGACTTATCAAATATTCCTGAAATTCTGGATGCGTGGCATGTGTAGAAACCAATGGAGAAACGTTTCGAACCAACGTGGGCGTTTTTGTTAATAATCATACGAGCGAATATGAAGGAGGCAAGGTCACTGAGGTCCTACGGCCCAACTGCGAACAAAGGGGCACGAAAGGCATGGAGCTGGTTGCTGATGAGAGACAGTAACAAGTATTTCACATCGAGTGTGGAACAAACACTTGTCTTGTGGTTTGGGGTGTCCTGATCGAACAGAGCCAGTGCTGGGACAACGAAGCCATTTGATCACAGTCCAGTTCGTCACTATGGTAAACAACCTTCTATTCTAACTATCATGTTTGCGGAAAATCCACCCCTACATAGTGACCCCGGCTATATTCAGTTAAGTGTTATGCATTGTAAACACCAAGGACCTTTAATTTTCTTTATTAGTTACAAAATAGTCATTAATTGTTAAATAAGTTCATTAGTTGTGAACCCTTATTTATTATTATCCCATAAGTCATGAAAAGAGATGTCATATACAATAAATAACCCTCTTATATATTGTTTCTAGAAGGTTATTTTTCGAGACAGGTCATTCTTCTTCCTTTACAATTAACCAGAATCGATAAATGAGGGACTATTTTAATTATGAAATTCTCCACTTCTGATGAATTGTTAATTAGGACTGCAGATTGTATTGTTGGGTTGTAATTCGATGTTTCGGCCGAAGAGTTTTCCCCCTGGATATTAAATTTAAATGCGTCATCCTATTTTATTCGCAGTGTTAACGCTGAATCAAAAATCATTTCATATCATTTGTATTTTCGAAGTGCGGAATCTCTTTGTGTTTTATTTCCTTCGGAATTAAGATTGCCGATCGTCCATAACCGTCGCGTTTATAGCCTGATATTTCGAAGTTTGTGTCAGCATATGTTTGTATATGTGCTGTATGACCTATTTCAATGAAGACCACTTTGTCGCTACTAACAGAGCGTGCGGTCCACTTAGTATCCTGTTAACTGTTTTTTCCATTGTTTAATGGTATTTCATGAATGGGGTGGCGTGTCGTCCTCTTTTCTGATAATTGTGGAATGTCGGTTGCGCCCAGTTTTGTTCTCTGCACTATCTTAGTGATTGGTTCTACTATACTATGTTCGCTCTCATCTGGCGCGTCAAGGTCATATGCCCCTCGCCCCGCACCTCACCTCAGCACCCCCTCCAGTTGCCTTCTCCTCCGAGCAGACCGCTGCCTACAGACATTGTCTTTGGTCGCAGTATTGTCGTGTTTATTCCAATACACCGTTACTATAAAACACTGTAAGTGAAATGGCGTCAGTCAAAAACAATTATTTTTGAAGTGTATAATTTTTTTTAAGACGCTAGAAAACTCTGAAGAGAAAGTTAAAATTCTTTTTTAAGAACCACAAAAAATGACGCAGAGGTGCGTGGCGTATCGTTACGAACAGTGCAGCGAGTATTTAAACAACGTGTTTCGAGAATTAACTTCCACTGGGAAACACAACCAAAAACTGGATTTAATCCTCGAAATGTCTTGTGTGACTTTTAAAACTAAAAATAATGACTGGAAGCAGTAAGTTTTCTTCACTGATATGTAAATAATTTTTATCTTTATTAACATATGAAATTGTAGTTGGTAAACACGCAATTTCTATGACATACGATTCACTCATTTCCGTCGCGACAGATAGCTCGATTTTACTGAAGAAATCACCAAATTAGAAGTAACATATCGTACTTCATATCTTATGATGATGTTTGCGCATGCGCGGCAGCTGTTTCCCCTTCGCCTGTAGGGGCTGAGGTAGCGGAGTGGGGGTAGAGCAGAGTGGCCTAGACCCGCCTTTTCTGTCTGAACATGGTATAGTTGTTCTATCATGTTGATTCCTGTATTACCTGTGTCTTCTGTCCGTTACTGTCGATAATGGTTTATACCCATCGATGTTCCTGTTGTCTCCATTGGGTTAATCACTTGCTAAGACATCATAGAATATGGTAGTAAGTTCTGTCGCTGTGTGGTCCTGTGCCCACCTTGTTGTGGCTTCTGTGTCGTATTGTGGCTTGTCATCTGCTGTCCCGTCGTTTGTGGTTTATGCAGCGGTCGCTGATACAGCACTATTCTGTCCCAGAGTGGCTTGTACAGCCCACAGCCCACATGTGTTGTAAGGTGTCAGTAGTGGGAAGTCGCTATGGTTAGTCATAGCTCGTATTTTGTTCGAGTACTGTTGCCCAACTGAGATATTTACTGGATAACACTGCTCCAATGTACTGTCTGAGCATAGGTCTATTTTTCAGTAGATCCTCAGTTTCTATAATTGACATGTTGCTTCTAGCTACTAATTCCTGCACTTGCTTGCATCGTAAATACATCTTGCTGTTTGTCGCGTTATGTTGTCCGGTACAATTTGCATTCAGCCCTTCGGTGTACCTCACCACACGATTTCCCTGGCATTGTCTCCCTATATGTCCATAACTTAAACAATTACAGCAAATGCTTACGGCTAGAGTGTAGACTTTTACCTCACACCGCATCCCATGTATACGAGATGTACAAAATGAGGTCGTGCCTGTACGTCGAAAGAACACACACGTCACCAGCTTCACATCCATTCTGCTATTGTTTTGCATAGTTGATTTAGTTAATCTTATTGCTGCGATCACTTTTGCTGTGACATTATTTCACCAGTGTTTCCTGAATCGGTATCCACTCCGCATATTACTCCTTGTTTGCAGTCTAATATATGCCTTGAGATGTTTTACCACCTCCGATCCGCACACTACAGTACTGTTTGTCGCTATTGGCGAACAAGTTTCTGCTTTGAATTTGTTCTTTCCTGTTGTCACTATGTTATAATCTGTCCGCGGATCTCTGGAATATTTTAAGGTGTAATTTTCCAAGCTACATGAGATGCAGACGTCCTACATTTCCGCTCTTTTTTTCTATAATTACAGACCTTTATATGACATTTTTGTTCATAATTCTGTTTTTTATTGTTACTGGTGGATAAATTCTGCGGTTCATCTCCTTGAGTGTCTATGATCTACCCAATGTTCTGTCATCATTTTCTGGTGTTACAACATTTACCATGCTGCTGTTATGTTTCGAAGCTTCTAGAATCAAAGCTATCCGCTTATCCAGGGCCAAATTCACATCTAGGTTACCTGAACGTTTGGTACGGGTTATACTTGTCTCTGCATCCATCTAAATAGTTATCTATAATAGTCGGTTTCACCCACTGCTGTCAGTGTTAAGCCGCGTTCCCACGATCTCTTGTAATGGGGGCGGGACGGGACGGGACCTCATTTTTTTCCCTTGTATTTGGCAATCGGCCTTTAGCCAGCACTCAGTGTATATATATATCGTCAATGTTAAGGAATCTTTCCAACTTTCAATGTGAACGCTCAATTTGTAGGACAAGACAGGACACACACAACACTTAAACACCCATGCCCTCTGCCGGACTCGAACCGGCGACCATCGTTACGTGGAGCTAGCTACCGAGGCCGGCCGGGACCTCATTAGCCGAAGTGTAGGGACGAGCGCGCGCTGCAGGGTAGCCCTCGCTTACCTCGCCGCCACCTCCCCACTACGTTGCCTAGTATCGTTTGACACAGAGCACTTTACAACAACAGAAGGGGTGCGCACCGCTGCTGCAAACCGATGACAGCAGCACACCTTTACACACGCCTGTGATATTTACCGACACGGGGTGGGTAGTTGCGTCTCATCTCCGCTAGCAGAGGCGGCCCTGTTCCCATGGCGTGTTGTTGAGTATTAGTCCCGTCCCGTCCCGTCTCGCCTCCGTTACAAGAGATCGTGGGAACGCGGCTTTATTGCTCTGAAGGTGGGGTCCGGTGGTCCTGGTGGTGGAGGCGGTCCATCCCCTTCGATGTATTGACCACCGTACATCTCAGATGATTTGTTGTTAGTACACTATTTAGCACTCGCTAATTTGATGGATCAGTTCAAAAGTTTACTGAGGAAGTAAACACTTGCTGTTGGACCACGCTCGCTAGCGATGTTATCTTCACCACGTTTTGAATAAAACTGAATGTCCGATTTGGCCTATTTCGAGGATTCCTATCTGTCTAGTGTGTAATCATGAAGCTCTAAAAATAACTTTATATTCAACACTTGCGCAGGAAAACTATCTTTTATTTGTCGGTTGAATTATTATTTTTGTATCAAATTTAATTCTTTATCGTGCCTTATTATTTTTTGTTCTTTCCCCTCTCCGGTTTATGATGATATATTTCTTCAAATTTCCAAACGCAGTAATCATTTATCAACAATACCTCCACATTCCATATCATACTCCAATACTATCAAGGGATACCTTTGACCTTGAACGGAAGGAACCGCACGAAAACATGTTTAGAATAACAAGCGATCATAAACAAAACAGTGGTGTGTGTTTTGCATGGAAATGACACACACACCACTGTTTTGTTTATGATAGCTTATTATAAGCATGTTTCCGTGCGGTTCAGAGAGTTTGAGGTCAAATGTGTTCCTTGTAAGTGTAATAAAAGTGTCCGTGCTCCAAGAGCTCAGTGGTAGGAAGCCTCGTTTCAAAACTGAACATCTCCAATCTGATACTTGGTATGGACTGAAATTTTTACTATGTCTTAGCCTGACGCTTACCTCTTGATTTTTGTATGGGAAGTTCACTGGGATCGCTCTATGGTGATCAATGCTACGTGTTGGGCTTGATGCTTAGGAATACGTGAAACACTTGCTTTGGAAAGGGTTGTTCAGATCCCGTTATATTGTGGCCGATTGTTAGTCGCGTACAGAGGGTGCGAGACGATTTTTTGACAGGAGGGGACGGTAAACAGCTGTGCGGGAGTTGCTATGGCGATGTAATCTGTGATTCATGACACGTGATGTTTATTGTGTAGTCACAGAATAAAGAAAGACAACAGAAGTTATACTGTCATTATTCCGTCTCTATGGAATGAGGCGAATGAAAAAACTTTGAATGCAAGAGATCACTGATTTAGCGGAAAAGCTGCAGAAGCAGAGGCTTCGACTTCCTGAGGACTCAGTCTTAGTGTTATCTTTGCAATCATCTGATAAAGCAGCTTAGTACGCTACCTTCTCGAGGATCCAACCAATATTCGTGTTACAGACCAAGTAAAGTTTTTATTCAAGAGCTGGTAATTTCATACACAGTTGCAGTAGCAGAAATAAGTTGTAACGCAACAAAGAATAACTTAATCACCGATATAAATATGTACTAAGTTTTTCTCTATGATTCATCTGAATAGGACTTTCTCGGTAAACGAGCTAAGTGAGTCCGTAAATTAAACACGACAATCAATTTATATGTCGTTATTGTAAAGTGATGCATTCTGAAGGTGAGAGACCTTCCTATATACCACTCGGTGGACGCGCTACAAAATCAACGACATTTAAAGAAGTTGCATCGAACTGAACACCATAAATCCACTTTTCTTTGTTAATCTTCATAGTCTAAATTCCGAGTACTACCTCTGGGTTGTTAGGGTCCTTTCTACACGAGACGCATTAAAGTTGTGATGATCAGGAACGTGGACAGATCTCTTCTAGCTAGACGCACTGAGATGACGAATCCTGCCTCTAACATTGGCATGTCTTGTGTTCGTCTTTTGTCTTCTACTCTATGCAGGATCTAAGATACACAGAGTTCTTAAACAAATACATGGAAATTATATAAAAATAGCGTGCTGACTGTGCGGCGCAATTTAAAACAAACAAAACATTGGGTATCAGTTTGTCATCTATCCATGGACTGTGCTGTGTTCCCAGATTACGAAAATAGGCAAATTTCTGAGACAAAATCTTGGCTGCTTGTTGACAAGGGAGGTTTTTTGCAGCAGGCCACTTAATTTTGAATCAACGGTTCCTTTTACAGTTGTCTAGCTTAGCGAGTAATTTATGTTTGAATTGACGTTTTTTCCGTTTCTGCAGAGTGAAAATATTCCGCATTTTTAAGCGCACACACTGCTACGAGTAGGAAATTCTCGCTTTCCCAGAGATGTCTATAAATTTGGGACAGAATTTGATTGCTTTTTCTTTTTTGCTGGGCAGCTACGTCCTAATTACGCAATTTGGGTCAGTGGTACATTAAGCAAATTGATATGAAGTAATTGGCGGAACTAGAGCTCCGCATTCCCTTCCTTAAATTGGTGCTTAAATGCAAATCTCCCACACTAGTCATTTGACAGGAAACATCAGATTCGAGGAGAAGGGGAAACCGGATTTGTCGGTACTCGATCACCGGCATTGCTGTAGCGACGGAGCTACGGGTAACCTGTTGTTGTTGTACGTCAGAATCTGAAGGAATATTCTGTAAATACATAAGTGAGCGGCTTTCATATATTCTAATACTTTCTTTACCTTTGCTTTATCACAGAAAATCATGTTAGTTAATTTTCTGATAAAAATTGGATATTCAATGAAAAGGAACCCACTAATTCCTATCTTTATTCACCTTATTTTTCAGAGAGAGATTAGAGATCAGTGCGTGATATCGAGTAAGTTGAGAAGTTATATTCCGCAGTAATGTTGTTTACTTAGTATCTCTCCTCGCCTGGGCGTCGTAGCTGATGCCGATGACGTCAGCTTGGGGCCGAGCACTTGGCACGGAAATGAGTTGCACTGCTTGGAGTTGGCCAGCACTCCTATTTGTGTGGCAGGCCTGCATTTTATGAGACAACCTCGAAGGCCTACCTCAAATTAAGTCCACACCGTCAGCTCATAAACGTTGGCGTGAAGTAACTTCTAATCAAGATGAGCCAACGAAGCGTCTGGTATCTGGAAATATGGATGTGTTATAAACGTGTTACCAACCCTGAAAACTGAAAGGGAATCACATCCTTAATTGAAATATTTGAAAATATTAGTAAGTGGTAGATTAAAGGCTTTGAAAATCTGGCAAAGAAATGGTAATATAGGAGCTTATGCAACGAACAAAAAAAATCCACTTGCTCGTCGGTACAAAGCAAGCATCTGAATCCTTGATATAACTGATTCCCTGAAGTATTTTAATTATGAAGAACAATTGATACATCGTACAAATTGCTTTATGGTATAAATAAATTCGAAATGAAGGTTTACATTCCTTGATATTATTATTATTCATATTCCTTTACTGTTTCTTTGTATTAGCCATTTTTAAAAACATGTTTCCATTGCGTCAGATAAATGTAATTTATTATTTGTTGGCTGGAACAAGAGTTGTCGGTGCTTAGATGTAGCTTTTGGTTTTGCTTAAATGTGTATTTACTACCTGTTACCCGTAACTTCGAACGCGTGGACTGCTTGTATTGGATATAGAAAGCTGTAAGAGTCTGGTGCAGCGCAAATCTACATCCATACTAAATAATAAGTTGTATCTGTACATGAAATTTATCAACAGATCATACAGAGAGAGAGAGAGAGACAAAGCCTAATCGTCCGATATAACATTATAGGGACATACACAAGTTATCCGTCTGTCTCTCATCGTTCGATTAATTTAAAAATTTCATTACAAAATGTGTTATTTATTCCAAAAAAATCCTATGTTCTTTCTAATGACACATAGTATTTCATTGTAAAATTTCATCTAAATCAGTGTAGGCGTTTGTTTATTCGTGAAAACTTAACATACAGAGAGAAAGAGGTACTCTCGCATTTATAATTTTAGTGTAGATTGTTTGTATCCGTCTTTACACTAGGAAGGTTATTGTTAAAGAAAGGAGTTCCTCCATATATACATCCTCTAATAACAATCATGTTTTAGTTGATTCTACTTGTCTATCAATCTAAAATATTGCGAAGTTACTTCAATGTAATATCTCCAAGTACACTGTTAGAACAATGATACGAAATAACATTCCCACACATTTTTATCTCATCTTCTTTTAAATTTTAGTCGTTTCATGCACGGAGGCTGTAGAAAATTAGCTTAATATCGGCGTAGTCAAAACGCGGTATGAAGTTTCCTCTATAAGTTCCATGTTTCAGATTAATTACTGCAAACTGAAAGAATTTTTTCTTCTGCAAAGATCACTGTAGCTCGTTATTTCGATTCCTTTGAGGGAAAAAGTCCTTCGATCAATATAATCTTTGGATCTAGCGTCTACCTCTTTACCTCACTTTAATTACAGATTTGGCCCTAAGAAATACTAAGTCCGTCATAATGGGTGTAGAATTACACACACCTAAGAGTTCGTAAATTGTTTATCTCTTGATCGTAGCTTTAGTTGTGGCTTCTCTGCCGGCGCGGCGCGATGTTTGGAGCGGAAACTTCCCACGCCCGGCGCGTGGCGCGTGGCGCGTGGCGCTCTTGATTACTCTCCCAGTATCAACAGCGGCCAAATGAAGGTGACACTCTGCAAAACGTTATACTCCACGACGCGAACAACACTTTCATATTAACGTTTGTTTACAGTTGCTATAACAATATTATAAATGCAAAAGTAACTCTGATAGGTTTTCGCGACTAAACGGCTTAACCGATCTTGATGAATATTGACATGGAAATGCTATGTAAGACTGGAGATTTTCTTGGCGTTGAAAATGAATAAAATCTTCTCGGGTAACTAGCCGAGTGAGTCCATCGATAAAGCATTGTCAAGTGACAGTCACGTGACAATGGCGGCATAGTTTGTGATCGCCGAAACGTCATGCTTTATCGATGGGCTAACTCGGCTAATTACCCGAGAAGATTGTATTCAAGGAAATGCTATGTATCTTTAAGAAGGAAATAGTTTTTTTTTCGGGATAAATAACATATTTTGTGATGAAATTTTGAAAACTAACTGATCAGTGACAGACAGACGGATAGTGTAAGTCTCTGTAACACTCGGGCTTAGGTTCTCTCACAGTCAGTTTGTGTATGATCTGTTTATAGTTTTAATGCACAGATACTACGCATTATATTGCACAGGTGTGGATTTGCGCTGCACAAGACTATTATCTAAATATTTTTGGCATCAATAAATTTTGTCTTTTTTTATATAAGCCTCGCAGCCATAAATCAGACCTAGAGCGTGTTTCTAGCATAGCACAAGCAGCTCAAGTTATTAGAACCCATGAATCTGATGCTCATGCTGAAAAAATAAGAGAAGAGCTGGTTGCAAATTGGTTTCTCTTTAAGAGACAGAATGTATGGTGAGGGTGTCTCGTCATATTATCCCCACACCGTGCTTTTCGGAACACTTTTGTGTATCCGTTTGTATCCAATTCTAGCAATAAAATTCTAAGTCCACGCGTACGTAGTTACGGGTATCAGCTTGTCTACATAAATAAAAATGAAATGCTGTTCGTTGGTAACCACATCATTTGAGAACGGCTCAACCGAATTTGGCTATTTTTTTTTTAATGTTCATAAAAGTCAGAACAAGGTTTTTAGGAAAAAAATAAATAAATGGAAAAGAGTTCGGAAAACTGGAAATTCGGCAAAAACTGAAAGTACTTTTTTTTGTGGACCGATTTGGCTAACTGCTTTTAATTTGCAACGAATAACAGGAGAGATACTGCTCTCGATCCCAGAACTCCTTTGATGGCTCTCAACTACGTTCAAATAAAACATGTGATTCCGTTAGTAATTGAAGATACGATGGTACCTCTCTTCTCATACCAGTATGACATCTTTAGATACAAGCCCAATATATTTTACTTTCCAAACTACGTAGATTATAAGGAGTAAGTTGGCAAACAGCAAGATAGAGAGTTTTTTTGGCCTTAACGTGGCTGGAACAGATACAGATCTATACTGACGGCTCGAAAACAACAAATGGGGTCGGCTATGCTTTCTTCTGCCCACTCACTCAAGAGTCTCAGAAAGTTCGCCTGACATCAGAGATCACAATATAAACCGCAGAAACCATGCAATTAGAGAGGCCATTAAATGCAGCTTGGAACGCTTCAATACAATACTGATATTATCAGACATGAAAAGCGTTGCTCAGAAGTTGGAAAATATGGACCGAGATGGTGGCGTAACGGTTAGCGTTTTGGCCTCGCATTCGGACGCCGGTTCGAATCCCCGTTCGGGCATCCTGATTTGGGTTTTCTATGGTTTCCCAAATCACTCCAGGCAAATGCCGAAATGCTTCCTTCAAAAGGCCATGGCCGAATTCCTTCCCATTCATTGCCCCCATCCTTTCCCGTCTCTAAAGACCTCGCTGTTAAGAGACGTAAAGCAGTAAAAAAAAAAATTGGAAAATATGAAAAGAATCAACGGAATGAACAAGATCTCATTCGACATACTAAATTTTATGTACTCAGCTACCGTTGAGGGAAAGTAAGTGCACTTACTATGGATGAAGGGACACGCGGCGATACAGCATAACGAACAGGTAGATCAACTGGCCAGGAAAGTACTGCGGACGAAGAGCAACATTATTCGGACTTTATAACAATCATTAGGAAAGAGTTTTCTTCACAAATGGTCAGAATTATGGACTCCAACACAAACAGTCAAAGGAAAGTTTTATTCCTCAATCCAACCCCGTATACCTTCTAACCCATGGATTGAAGACTCTAAATTGGACAAAAGATTCAAATCATCCATAATACGCATGCGACTTGGACACGGTTGCTACCCAAAACATCTTCACAAAATCGGCGTAATACAGTCACCTTTTTGCCAGGCAGATCAAGAAGAAACAGCAGATATCAATCATACCATACTAGCATGCATCGGATCCTACAGAAAAAATTATACAACAGCCTGGTCAAGCTCAGAATCCCACTTCAAACATCGATAGATATCATGTTGAGAGAGAGAAGACACGATGTGTACGGAGCGATAGCTCGTTATTTAAGAGAGGCAGATATCTCCCTTTAAAGAAAGCATTTATAATAATAATTTTAAAAAAAGTATTCCGTAAATCATGCAATTTACTTATAATTGTACTAAATGTAACGATGTATACTGTACATTAGCTATTAAGAAATTATAATAAAAAGTCAAGTGTTTTTATATTAAATGTTATTTTACACACCACGTTCAACTCGTACTTCAACCAGAGTTCATATGTTATTATATAGGATTTACAAATTTTATTTGGTAAGTAATCGTTATGGAACTTTAATTGTCATCTCATTGTATTAATATTGTATCACTGATTGATTTTATAATCCACTGTGAAATAAGGTTGGATTACATTACTTTAAAGGGTCAAACAGCAAATGTAAAAAATAATGTAAATATTGAAGCTAGCCGTATGGTTGATAGACCGAAGGCCATCATTAATAATAATAATAAAAAAATATCATGGCAAACATCCTTAGTACCGTGTGGGATTCCCTTGCAGCAACCCGACGTGGTATTAAGTCAACAAGACGTTGGAAGTTCCTTGAAGAAATATTCAGTCATGCTTCCTCTACAGCCGTCCATAATTGCGGAAGTGTTGACGGGTCAGGACGTTGATCAGAATTGCCACTACGCTCGTGTCCCAGATACGTTCGACTGGATTCATGTCTGCCGAATTACGTGGCCAAATCATTCGCTGGAATTGTACAGAATGTTCCTCAAACTAATCGTGAACGAGTTTGGCCCGCTGACATTGAGCATTGTCGTCCTGGAAAATTCAATATATTTTATTAAATCATGAATGCCATCAATGGCTGAAAATGGTCTCCAAGTAGCTGAACATACCGATTTCCACTCAATGGCCGTTTCAGTCTGAACAGATGTCCCAGTCCACACTATGTAAGCACAGCCCATACCAGGATGGAGCCACCACCAGCTTGCATAGTGCCTTCCTGACAGCATGAGCACATGATCTCGTGTGGTCCGCTTCACACTCGAATCCTACTTTGAGCTTTTCCCAACTGGAAGCGTAACTCATCTGACCTCGCAACATTGTGTCGGTCTTCTGCTGCCATATCCCATCAACACCAAATCTCGCTGCTCTGTCCGCACGCAAACGTGTGTTATACGTCCCACGTTGAGTGTTGTTGTTCTTACTGTCTTTTACTCAGTGCTGCCTGTCTGTTAACACATACCTGGACGCAGACGTCGCTGGTCTCGGTCATTAGGTAGGTGTTGGCCACTGCGTTGTCCATGGCGGGAGCTAATGCCGGGAATTACATACTCGCACCACATTCTTGACACTGTGGATCGATGAACATTGAATTCGCCAACAACTTTCGAAATGGAGTGCTCCTTGCGTCTAGCGCCATCTACTTCTCCGCGTTCAAAGTCTGTTAATTCATGTCAGTTATTATTTCATACGGCTGATGAGAGTGCGAATGAAAGCCCCGACACTACTGCTATCTGGATATTTGCATCTTCCTATCCCATGACTTTTGGTACTTCAGTGTATTGCCACAGTTTGGCAGAACCATAACACCACGCCTACTGATTAAGTGGAGATGTTTGGGTTTTGCATTCAGGAAGACACGGAATCGATTTCCTGTCAGGCTATCCAGGATTCATTTCTCCGAGTTTTCCCGTAGTCATTCCAGGAAAATGCTGGAATGGTACCTCAATGAATGCATGACCAGATTTTATACAGTTTCTTCTCAGAGACTCTATCGCGGGTCTAATAATATTGGAGTTAATGAAACGTGAAGCCCTCATTTTTCTACTAATATGCCCATACAAAATCTGAATCCATAACCAGAAGATTTATTAGATACTCCACAGGGAGACGTGCTAAGTCAGTGTGACATAGGTAAGATCTTCGGGGCGTAGGATCCGAAACACTTAACGTTTACAGAGCACTTCACATGCACAAAGCCGGACGTAAAGGTCAGGTTTCAATGCTTTTAAAAATTCTACCTGTGATTCGATTACGAACCAGAAACCTTTCAAACTAAAGGGAGTTACCGAAATATTTCCCGCATATAAAAATGGTTTCGTTAAAATATACACCGGTATATGCTATGTTTAAGGATTTTTATACTGTGATTTACACATCAGTTACACTGTAGTCCTCGCTTCCTAACATACACCAGATCTACCACTTTAACGAACGTGTTGAGACGCCATCATACTGGTCAATAGAACAGGGAGCAGCATATGAGGTTCCTTAGCATTTAGCCTCTGATGATAAACTGCAATTCCCATTCCTCTAAGTTAAGCTCAAGAATTACGTAAACGTGGATAGTTTAGATGAAACGTTAAAACTCAGTGACAGCGATAAAGATTTTTTTTGGTGAATTAGAAGAGATGAATTTAGATCAATTATTTTCTGAAGCAGGAAATACTTCAAAACGTTTGAAATCTGATCCATCAAATCAACCTCAACCTGGTACATCAGGTGCTTCAGATTTCGTCGACAGCGGATTTCAAGAACGCAGTATTGACATTGCACCTACGCCAGCTTCAGAAGTAATGGATACAGAACAGGTACCAATGGCTCGGGTAACTCAGTCGAACACTAATGCACAGTCTTCTAGTGTCAGTCAGGAATCTAAAACATCATCTCCGTTTGTTCTGTGAAAAGCAGTAGAACAAATTATACTAAATTCGGTTGTTAATACGTTCTTTGTTTGGGGTTATGCTTACAAGTGGTTTGATGTTGTCGGTCCGGCAAAAATGGTAACTGCAAAACGTCTTGTTACTTCAGGAGCACAATTTATGATTAATAGATAAAGTCAGTTTTTAAGCAGATCTCAATTTAATGCATTGTCTAATAATTGTTTTGTCAAAAAATTGTGGATTAAATTAACTCCAATTGGATTTGAAGTTAATTTACAAACTGGTAGTACTTTGATTGCAGGTTCTAGTATAAGTCATGTACCTGTAAAAATTGATAATATAGGTGCTAATTTAGCAATTGCATATGAACCAGTTACAGTAACAAGTGAATCTACTAGACCGATGGTAATAAGTAAGATAAGTCCAAGCAGGAGCTTACATAAAATTATGTGGTTTTCCACAGCTACGAATGATTTACCTAGTTGTTTAACAATACCTTGTAATTAGCCGATATTTGATTCATTTGTAATACGTACTGGCAAATCTGATGACCGATAGACCGTTCTGGTGTTCGCAGAGGAACTCGGTATATCCTTTCGATGACATCGATACTGGAGGGTAATAACCCGTCAAGTTTCCCCTAGGGTATTTTCTCCCCCTATTCAGTGGGTAACGAGATGGATGATCCTGGAAAACGATTCCAGACCTTGAGCTACGGGAAAATAAAATCCTTGCCTTCACCAAGGATTGAACCGCAGTCATTCTGTCCCAAATCAGTCGCTCTGCTCAATGTGTTAAACTTCTGCCAGTTTTTGTAGTTACATTTAACTTTTGCATTCATCCCACGGTACTGAATTAAAGTATTTATTGAATATGTTGGGTGATTATAAGCTACCTTCTAACGAGATGATGAATTTTACTTTTGTTCGCGCTGTTGTGAGGTTCGGGGAGTTTCTATTCTCTCCCGCTGTTTTATACGGACGGTGAGGTGTGTGGCGATGTGGCTCACTGTGTTTTGACACAAACTGACACTGAGAAAAAATATGTTGACGCTTTGATTCTATTTTGCGTGAGCTGGCTCCGGGCCTACTTACGACATCCGAAAGTTGTGAGATCGGCCGTCGACCACCTAGGAAATATGATAGCGATACAACTGTTAGGTTTTGTTATTCAAAACCCGTCGTACACTACGTTCGAAGATAGTTTTGTCTTGTTAATATAAAAATATCTAATGCTCAAAACCTGGATGCTTGTTTGTTCCTCTTACATATTCTCACCTTACCATCAAATTTTGTGCATTTGATCTTCTCAAACAGGCGGCTAACATTGTCCACCTTATGGCTTCATACTCGACACCCTTCACCGTATTCCATCCCTCTCAATTATCTGTATTACAGGTTGCCTACTATAAATAAAATACTGAATATCTAGAAAGATAAGAATAGTCTCAGTCGTCAGAAACCAACCGAGCATGTTGGGTGAGCGGTAACGCTCTGGCCTCGCATTCGGGAGACATCCAAACTTGGGTTTTCCATGGTTTCCCCAAATCACTCAAGGGAAATGTGGGGATGGTTACCTTAAAAAGCCCATGGACGAATTCCTTTCGTTTCCCGCCTCTAATGAACTAGACGTCAACAAGGTGTAAAGACATAAACAAAAAGGAGATACCAAAACTATGTTTCAAGGTCATACGACGCACAGTTTTTGAAATATTTTGTTTTTAGTGCTCCACAATTAAGACATTCAGCTAAATTGAAAAATATAATGGATGTTGACTGAAAAAAATATGCGGGCACTCCTGTATTTGTTAATCCATCACTGGGATCAAACCTGGGACGCAAAATTATCTGGAAATCCGTGGACGAAGGCATGAGAGACTGCTAGTAAATAATAAATCTTTATAACTTCACATAGTTCTAACTTGTTTGTGTACGTGAACCCCACTGCTTTTTGTTTTACAGTTGTTGTTTATGCTTTACTGCTCGTCGGTATGGAGGTCATTAGAGGCAGGATCGTGATCGAATTCGGGCTTGTGGCCCTTTTTAGGGACTATCGTGGCTTTCACCTGGAGTGATTTAGAGAACTTGCGGAAAAGCAAAATATGGATGGGCGAACCATGTAACATAACGTGTTGTATGACTTTAACCGAGCGTGGTGGGTGAACGGTTAACGTTCTGGCCTCGCATTCGGGAGGACGCGGGTTCGAATTCCCGTCCGGGCATCCAGATTTTTTCAACAAGATGAAGTCAAAAGTAAAAACTATTTTTCCGAATCAAAAGAATAAAATCATTTTTTTGAAACCTGATAACTGTACCTACCCCCTTAAGTACATAGTCTGTTGCCATCACAACGATGCAGTGCTTCATGATCGAACTTATCTACACCTGAAAGTACGATCGTGCTGTCAATGTTCTCATTTCTACTTTGCTGTAAACAAAATGCAGGAAATAAAATTTGCAATCAACAGGAAACCACCGATCGTGTGGGCGAACAGTCTGAAGTTCTTCACGGAGCGAAACAAGATTGTTAGTTACGGATACAATGAGCGCGTCCCACGTTGTGTCTAAAACAAACTTTTAACTACCTCAGTATAAATGGTGGAGTTCAGCGCGAATTTAAAAGACTGCTTTTCTTCATTCCCAGAGCCAATTGCCTTACCATCAGCCTCCACTCTCATTGGTTCAGCCGCTCGGTGTAAAAGATTCTGGTCTCGCTCCAGCGCCGGACTAGCTTTATTTCCATACTGACTTTATCCGGAACTATATGTAAGACAGTCAATATGTTAGTGGCAGATCATAAACGTATAAATAAAATTATGACCATTAAAAATAACATAAAATTTTGAATAATCATCCAGGTTCGAAATAAATATAGGGGGATTAGTGAGGAGGAGGAACTGAAGAAAATATTTTCTGAAAATAGTCTGTCAAACCACCGACTCTTAGAAATATTTGCATTTTCCTTTTAATTCTACAATTTGGAGAAGCTTTTGCGAAAAATCATTAAAAAAATACCATTCCTCCTTTATTTCTGTAACCGCTGATCAAAATTCTTTTAAAATTCACAATAACATATAGCCCGTTAAATATTGGGATGTTTCTAGAGTTTATAACTGAATGAGTGATTTTGACAAATATGATACTTTGTTTTGTGTTTGATTCATGTGCCGCATTTGAAAAAACAATTTTGTTAAACTTATAATGAACTCTGTTTTCAATACTTTTTTTTTTAAATGTAGTGAACTTAATTCATAATATGCTTACGGAAATTCAATGCATGAGAGTAACTCGTAGGTAGTTCTATTTTTTAATTATGCTATGCGTGTTGCCAACTTCAAGATTAATAAACTCTTCACAATGTTGTGACATTTATACACGGCAGAAAGCCCGTGAAGAGTTTATTTATTTATTTTTAATTCGCGTTTTCTGCCATTCAGACAGACAAAGTTGTGTATTGTTGTATTTTATCACGAGTGTTGACTTCACTGGGCGAGTACATCATTGTACTACAACCTCCCAGGTCTCACGTTGAGCCGAACTGGTGACCTTCGGCATTTGAGGTAAACTCTACCGGGTTAAGCTTCTCTACAAATATCGTTTCTTCTTATTCGATTTGTGAAACCTGTAGAATTGGCCTTGATGACTGCGGATGAAATTTTATGAACGGTAGGTGGGATGGGCGGAAAACCATGCCCGAGATCCAAACCTGGGCGTGCAGCAAAACATTAGATCAAATCTTTCACGGTTTGCGAAGAGAGGCAGCACTGACCATTCGTTAGATTGAAAGCGTCTAAAGAAGTGAAGAACCAACAGAAAAACAGCCAATAGGCTTTATATTATGATTGTGTTTATCTCATGTCCAAGATCTTATACCCTATTAATACACACCAATACATTGGAATTATCAGACACATAATGTGGTGATACTACTTGAATGATATTGAGGAAGGGGAAAATTAGTACAAAAGAATGATTACCTAAATAAGCACCAATAATTTATTCATACAGCAACTAAGATTAACAGTGATTATCGTAGTCTACTAAATAAATCATCTTCATACCTTAGTTACTTTTGTTAAGCTTGCCAATATGGTATAGTGACAACTAAATAAGGACCTGTGTGCATCAACGTCTCAAATACATTGAGTCTGCCTTCCTTCACTAGTTGTTATGCAGGAGTGGATTAAAGATTTATTCTTTTATTGCCAGTATTTCTCACGAAATTTTATACAAGTTTAACTTTCCTCGTAAAAACCCCAATAGTAGACATACTTTTCAAATTTATATGTTCTCAAAAAACTATACTATTTATCTTCGTATGTCACCAACTATTATTGCTGTCAACTACAACCGCATTCATACAAATCAATCACTCGTAGGTATCTATGAACAATGTCTTCGAGTCTTTGTCTCCTTAAGTGGCTAAAAGTCCAATTTTAGAACCAGGGGGTCTTCCACTACCTTGGGGATTTTGCGAAATAGTTCTTTTTATCTCCTCTCGTAGTTTCGCACGATTTTTTTGTCTCATTAATTAATGTGAAACTCATATATAGAGGTTGGTTTAGCTCTCTGAATTTTTCTTGCAGTTGGCTAACACTGAAGAGTCTATCAACTGCACCTCTGTTCGGCTTAAAACCACATTGTGTTTCCTGAAGAAATTCTTCAGATAGAGGCACTGGGCGGTTAGATAAGACTCTGGTAAGAAATTTCCCCGCAACCGAAAGCAGGGACCTTGTCTCCTGTCTTGAAGAATGTGTTGATGGAAACTTTTTTTTTTACTTATGGCTTTACGCCTTGTCGATGTCGAGGTCTTTAGAGGGATGGAACTGGGGACAAGGGACGGGAAGTAATTCTTCCATGGCCTTTTGAAGGAAGCATCCCAGCATTCGCCTGGAGTGATTTGGGGAAACCATGGAAAACTCAACTCTGGATGCCCGGACAGGGATTCGAACCGGCGTCCTCCAGAATGCGAGGCCAGAGCGTTAACCACTCACCCACCATTAACGGAAGCATCTTTCATGCTAGCAGGATTTTTTTCAGAGTGACATATTTTGACAATTAGCCCTTTCGGTATGCTCACACTGTTTGGAACCTCTTTCCGTAAAGAACTTGGTAGAAATTTCATCTGCTCCAGTTGCTTTGTTATTTTTCAACTGTTGATTGGCTTTTTCGACTTCTTAAACAGAGAGAGATTCTGAAACATGATTTTGTGTGGGCTTTTGAAGAATAGTGGTGAGAGATACTTCGATAACAAGTGATCTTCGGTTTAGAAGTTCCTTCCAACGGGAGCTGATGGAAGAAGGATCTTTAAGAAGTTGGATATCATTCTTAGAGATTCATACCTTTGGTAGAAGGATCATAGATATCTTTAGTGGCACTGAGGAAATCGTTGGTGTAATTGACTGAAGCTAGTTTTTCCCATTTAAAGTTATTTTTCCAACCGCCATTTGTTCTTTGCTATCCTAGATCTTCTATAGCCTTCAGCTTTGGCTTGTTGATAGCCTTGTTTATTGGAGGTCGAGTTGGGGTGATTTGCCAAGTGGTGTATGTCTTTCGCTGTTCGTCTGGGCTTTAGATTTCTTTGACATTGCCGTGAGACCAGTCTTGGTGTAACAAACGGTTTCTTCGCCAGCTCTGATTATTACTGATTTAAATTTTTACCAAAGCTGTTCTATGTCCTCGAGATATTCAGTTGGTAATCTGTGGTCCAGAATTAACCTAGAGATTGTTTTAGTGTTGCCGTCTATGAGACGTTCAACCCGCCAGTGTGGTTCAGTGCGCTGAGGCGCCGCACTCTGGATCGGGAAGGTACAACGGGACCGGGCACGAGCACAGGCCGTCCTGACTGGGTTTTAGGCGGTTTCCCACAACCATCAAAGCGAATTCCGGGATGGTCCCCAATCACCACATCAATAAGTTACACATTTCACAAACAAAAAATACACTTATCACACGCAGAACATAGATACACGTTTTACGGTCAGATGGCAACATTTAACTTAAACTATTAAGATTTGATACGACCTGGCGGTAGGTATAAAATGATTGGGGGCATGCGGCCATAAAATCAAAGCTTAAATTTGACCACGCCAACGATGAGTCAGCCGACTCCAAAATGTTGCGAAAAGGTGGTGCAGAGAAGAAGGTTCTATGCTTAATTTACGTGTTATCCTTCTCCTCTGTTTCCAGGGTTTTGGAGAACACGTAGCAACGTTCCAGCAATCATAAGAGCTGGTCCTAGGCCCGGTGGTTCGTATATCATAATGGTCTAGATCACTTACAGTTACGTACTAAATTAGGTGCAAGTGTTTCTGCGTAGAATGCTGTCATGTTGTTTCGAATTTGTTCTTTTCTGTGAAGAATTTGTTTGTATTGACCAGACTGTGTCCTGAGTATTTTTGCATTGGGGCTGCTTTTGACCGCACACTCCTTGGCATATTTCAGAGTCTCAGCCTACTAGAACATTAAAATCTCCGAGAAGAATAGGGTTATCATACCTAGATATATTAGTTATAAGTCTTTCAAACTGATAGTACAATTCTTCCTTTTGATGATCACTTTTCAAAGTTGGAGCATAGGCACTAGTTATAGTGGCTCTTTTGTTATCCTTGAACTTGAGACGAAATGCCATGAGCTCTTCTTTTACTCCAGAAGGGAGTTCACCTATATGCTCGACTAGTTCGTCCTTTGTAGCAAATCCTACTTCGTGGATACGGGGTTCTGTTACGTCTTTTTCCTTCCAGAAAAGGTGTAACAGCAACTATGATCCTGGAGCGTCGGGTTTCACTTGAAGCCGCAATGTCTTAATTGTGGTTCGACGTTTGCTGTATTGTCATCGAAGTATAAGTATTCCTAATAACTATGTTTAAGTTACATTTCTTTGTGTTTCGGTCGCGTATGGTATATCTTCTGAATTGGGGTAATATTTGGGCTAGCTACGTTTGGGGCACATTTTCAAGCCCCTTCCCCATTTAGGGTGAGCAGAGTGGATCCTAAGTCTTGGGTGTAGCCCACAACTAGATCTAAAGCCAGTCCTGGAGTTGAACGGCGATCACTCACTCGTCGTTACCAGGAGCTTCCAGATCAAACAATGCTGCAAAACTCCCCGATTGACACTCGATTTTACAGCCGTATTAGACTAAAGGTGTTGGTTGTTTTGGACTTATGATGCTCTCCGAAAGACGCCTGTTTGTGAGATCTTTTACCTTGGAAATGTTGGTGCACACCAACAATTACACAATTATCCTTGAGAATTTCAAAAGACTACGACTGAGGCTGTTGCAGACTTCTTCAGACTCTCCAACCGTTAGAGCAATACTGGTTGCTCTTACTACTGGTCTGCCTTTGAGGACTCCTGGGTCGTTGACCACTAGAGGTTCCCTGCCTTTTGTGGTAGTTTCTCACCACAGAGGCAGGAGAGTGCCCCGAACTTCACCTAGAAAGCCTGTGGTATACTGGAGGCTGAAATTTGAGTGCACGAATTCAAAATCAGACCCTTGTACCTCCAACTACAGCTATGTTATGAATGCATGTTGTATCTTCAAACAAAAATCAATGGATTTTAACATTTTCATCCGGCCTTTGCTACAAATTCAAAAATAAAGTGCTGAAAACATTGGATACGCATCGATATTTGTTTAACATAGTTCTCATGACGTGCCTTTTTTAAATAAATAAATTTCATTTCTTACACTCCATACTTATTTTATGGATCGCAAAATTAAGTTTGTTGGTAATAAAATAAAGGGAAATTCTAGTAAAGAAAACTTGTCCCCGTATCTTATCCAAAAGAATTTTGGTTGAAAGTACTTATTAAAAATTATTTTTTTCAGTTTATCGAGTCAAATGATTGGAAATGGCGGGGAAACATTGTTCATGAGATTAGAGCACATACCTTGCTATATGCACAACTAAATTAAAATGTCCCAAAGCAGCATCGATTGAATTTTTGAATACCGATTCAATCAGAAATCGAGTCATCGTATGGTGTTGTTGGCCGGGAGAACCCTAAGGATTTTTCGCAGAGCTTTCAATTAGCCACGCAGTGCATCCCATGTCGTGGCTAACTATCCTAACCTTAGCCTGGTTATCCTACCGGGTATGGGGGACCTACAACTTAACGTGGAATCCGAACCACGGAAGCGTTCTGGCGTACTTCACATTACACAACAAGCTGTGCCGGTAGGTCGGGTTAAGGGCCTCTGAAAATCCTAGCCGAGACGGGGATTCGAACCGGGGAATGTTCAGTCTCCCGTCAACGTCTTAACCATAAGGCCACCAGATCGCTCTCGAGATTCAGTAATACCATTCGCGATAGGGTGCGCGAAAAGATTTTCATCTCTCCGCCGCATCTATTGTATTCTAACGTTTTGTGACGGAGAGAGGTCTGGTGGCTCAGCAGTCTGAATGGAGAACGAAAGGTCCCCGGTTCGAATCCCTGTCTCGGCGATGATTTTCAAGGACCCGTCACCGGACCTTCACATCTGGCACAGGTTGCTGTGTGATCTGAAGTATCGGTACGTCAGAACACTTCCGTGGTTCGGATTCCACGTTAAACCGTGGGCTGTATTATTATCTGAAGGAAAGATGTTATGTCGTTAGAATCAAATAAGTTGATACTAACTCCCTTCGAGTTCGAGCCGACCACGGCTAGCGTTGCAGGGGTCGCCGGTTCGAGTCTAGCCTAGGGCATGGGTTGCTTCAATTCAGTGTTCGTCTTGTGCTGCCCATGAAAAACTTAGAAAAATATCATACTGTAATGGTCCAAATTATATTTTGTATTTGTTAAGAATGTATTGGTTATTAGCGGGAGCTGGGAGAAAGTGTGCTGTAGATCAGTTCGTTTGAATATGACAGTTGAGCCGATGCTGTAATTCATGACTTTGCGGCACCAGCAATCCTTTGTTGGCGGGAGAGGTGTCTCTACCTGCACGTCGGAATTTACTAAGCCACGCTCAGATAATAGTCCCCTATACCGAAGCCGCGCTGAGCCAATGGAAAGCGCCCAAAGTGAGAACGAAGCGGTTTGGAAACTAAGTTTCGTCAATTTTTACATTCATTCTGTTCTGGAGCACGAAAGGTGCTAGACGTATTTTCTACTGACTGCCCAGTAGTAATGTTAAATGTTTATTCTGTTGCTTGCTTACAACATGAATCAGACTAACGAGCAGCTGATGGGTTAATCTTGGTTGTACCTGTGGTTAATAACGATACATCCATTTACTGTAAGCATTTGCCCACTTGAATTGGCGAGGAGACACGAAGGGGATGAGATAAGCATCTCGAGTCTATTATCTGACGCAGCTGTGGCCGCTTCATGCATTCTACAAGAAACGGTAAATCACATCATTCTGTTCAACGAATTATCACGAACAAGGAATACGGAAACCGTAACACGCCCTTAAAGATAATTTCATTGCTCTATTTAACAATTCAAATGCAATCAGTGCTTTGGTGTTGCGTGATTAGCTAGCTGGCTTAATCATATTTGATTTCATACGATTTCAAGGCGAAAATGATTTTATACTACAGTATGAATGAAAATCTGTAATTTTGTATTAAGGCGAAAATAATTCTGGAAGTGCTATTGAGAAAGATATATGTGTATAATCATTTATTTGTTTGTTTGACGTATCATCTTGTAATATATAGATTAAATGCAGTTTGTTACTTAGTTAGAGATCTTTCATTTCTGAATCCCGAACAGTAAAAATTTCAATAAGAAAGTTAGACGACTGTTTCAACTGGCGCACTAACTACGGGCTATTAATCATTGCTAATTAATTAATTATTGCATAAAATCAAAATTGTTCAGGTGGACAACTCAACTCGGTATTGCGGGGTTTTCTTTTCTGTGGCATATCAGAGATCATAGTTTGAGTGATGCATGAAAATGTTCTGTAAATGTATAATAACATGATTTATTTTCAGTCACAGATTTCCAAATCTCCAGCATGATTTAATGACGTGGATGGTTGTCAGTGATTTGAAATTTGTAGTTTTTGATGTCGAACTGATGTTTGAATTGTTGGGTATGAGAATTAATTTGATGTAACGGGGACAAAGCTGAAAATTTAATGATTTTGTGTTACCGGGAGGTTTTTACAATGCGTAAGGTAAAGTTTTTTAAAAGATAAATTTACAGGGCAAATTTTCTTCTTCACTGCGGAGAAGAATTGAATAATTTTGGAAAGTTTTATGTTTCTTCGGTCTGGTAAGGTTAAGACAAATAAAATGGAAAACATAGATGGTTTAGCAGCCGGAAGTTCTAATGAAAATTTGCTCTCCAGGATAGAGAATTCTGAGAAAATTTGGCCATCGAAAAAGGGTCAGGTAGATAACTCTGTCATTAGCGTGCCGAAATTAAGCAAAACGGTTGATGAAAGAATGCAAAGTCTATTTCCACACCATTTCATATCACAATTGATGGAAATGATCAATAATGGGAATGATAAAATGAAAAGGGGGCAGGAAGAAATGAAAAGGGGGTAGGAATCGTTACAAAAATCATTGGAAGAGAATATTGAAAACGTTTAAAAATCAGTCGAAACTGAATTAAATTGTGTGCGGGAAGAAATAAATGTCAACTTTGACGAGTTTCAAAATACTATACAGGGGGACGTCAAAATTTTGAACAATAAAACAGCTGACTTAAAATCGAGATGCGATGGGTTTGATAAATTTAAAGAGAAGGCAGCCAAAGACATAGACATAATCAGTGGGCAGTTGAATCAAATCCGTGAGGAGATCCAAATGAAAGAAAAAAGAAGGAAACTGGCAGAAACTGCAATTGCGTATATTTGCCAGCAGATTGAAACGGGCTTATAGAATGCTGCAGACTATTTTGAAATAGCTCATGTAGAACGTGAAAACTTCATAGAAACTCATGACGAATTTAATATTTCAATTGCGTGAAAATTTAATGAAGACGAATATATAATTACATTTCAGGGAGAAGAAAGTAGTAAGTTGCAAATAAAGGAAATTTACCAAAACTTGCTGCAAGTTCAAAGAGAAACAGCTGAAATGTATTCCTTGTTACGGAAGCCAATTAATTTTGCTGGCTTTGACACAGATCATGGATATGCGAATTTTTCCGAAACAAGTGTATCATGTCTGATTTCTGCAGGGAGCTTCAGAGAGTTGCGAGAAAGAATTTCCCGGAATTTAGGTGATGAGACCCTAACGACCTTGCCAGCCAAACCGGTACAATATATGAGAGGCAGGTTGTTTGCTTAATTTGAAGACGATATTCTTATCGGTAGATTTCAGCAGACCAGGTTCTGCAAAGGAATATCAGAAACAAATTTCGAGAGCTCTGTTTGCCGAGGAATGATATTGAAATCCAGGGGTGGATATTGTAAATGTGCTCAGTACGTTCACAGAAGTAGACGGAACAATAAATTAAAATTTGGTATGATATTGAATGTTGGTTTTGTGTCCAAAGACAGGACTTTATTCCATTTTAAACATGGAACGTTTGATAATGGAATGGAGAAAACAAATTGAATTGTTGGAGTATATATGTATCTAAGCAGATAAAATTGTAGGAAAATGAATGGTGATGTAAAAAAAAAAGTAATTCTAGGTTAAAATTTAGGAAGTAATAATAAATAGTTTATTAGAGGGAACGCATGTTTGTTACAAGATAAAGATGAGAATATTTAATAGGGGAAAATAATTGTAATGAAAATGATATTATGGTGCCTCACTTATGATAAACAAATTTTGCTGGACTTTCGAGATATTTGAATGGGAATTGGATTATAGAATTTCATTTATGGGCTGAAGGAATATACTCCAAAGTCATTGATGGCAAGAGACGATAAATTTATCAAGCTGGTGTTATAAAATCATGTGGTCGGAAGAATTATGTTATGATATAAATTCTTTGTGCGAGTGCTTAGTAAACCGAGATGAAATAATTAACCTGTAGAGAATTGTAAGACGAAATTAGTAGATTGTATTTAAAAATGAGGTGAAAACAAGCGTCATAATACAGTATCTTGTAAATTATTTATTTGTGCCTTGATATCAATAGTGGCGTGTGATGAAGTATTAATATAAGCTAAAAAGCTATAAAGTTGGGTGTTGACAGCTTTTTTTGTCGTGGCAACAGGGGTAAGACCACAAGAATTTAAGACTGTGCACTTGAGTTTAGAAAGGTGACGAAACAGTAATTCGTCCAGCCAAGTATAAAATAAATTATCAGATGATGGTGAAGTAGATTTTACAGAGGTACTGCGTTTGTAACATTTCGTAATATCAAAGTAGTTATTGTAACAACTACACTAAAAACAATAAAAAGAAGATAATTGAAACGGGATTTAAGGCACTAAGTCCAAAATCTTCCACCAGATCGAAAATTTGCACACTTTCAAACGAAAATTTTCACGACCACCAATAATGATTAATATCATGACGCGTGAGAATATAAGGCCTTAGAAGCAAATTTCAGTTGTAGTTATTGGTATGGCATACTATTGATTAATAAGGGATATAGATGATAGATTCGTAAGTAAGATGAGGGTTATTTTTTTTAAACAAAATTAAATATTCAAAAGGAGGAGGCACCTAGAATAAACCATTGTAGACGAAAATTATCATCCAAATACCAAATGCAACAATATGATGACAGTATATATGGTGTTTTTAACTGTAAACATTTTGACGTAGATTAAAGGATGGTGAGTAAGGTTATGTGAATATTGGATTAGAATAATGCAAGTCTCTAAAAA
>JARYHS010000615.1:0-28974 GCA_031002005.1 Vandiemenella viatica | reverse complement strand
GACGAGCGAAGTAAAATGCGGTATAAAACGGAGAGTAGGATTTAGAACTGAGCAAAGCGTACATGTTTCCTGTGTCTGATTAATTTGCCCATGGTAATAAAAATGCTGCAAGGTAATTGAGTAAGCTACGGACATATTAGTATAGATGCCTCCAGCATGTTCTACATGGCAAATCAGGTAAGACCATGATCAAAGCGCCGCGCATTTCTAGCGTTCTGTGTTGCTTAAATCAACGAAGGTTGATACCTTTCGTTTCACTTTATAATGACGATAAATGTCATTAATTCTCAGAGTGAGGTCGCATCATGTTGGTAGCTGAGATACAGTGATTGTTGTAGTCAGACATGAAAACTGAAACGAGTGTTCAAGACGCAATTCTACTTCTAGCGCTTCGCAAAGTACGCCTAATAAATGTACCGTGGATATCAGAAAATATGATGCTTAACTTGTGGAGTAATTGCATGCTAGCTAACTAATTCCCCTGTTCTTTTAAGATCAAGTTCTCATCTCTAACACTGTCTTGCAAAGTACAGAAAATGATTGCTTAAAGATATTGATGGCTAAAGTTGAGTTTTTAGAAATGGCAGTCATTTCACCTTATCCGCACTCACGTTAACGGTTACTGAAATAGCGTTGAACTGTTTCTGCAACGTTGTTAAAAGGAATAAATAAAATCATCTAATTTTGTATAATAAGTGCATGTTTAGAATAGGTAATAACTATGTGTAGTATTTAAGTAGATTTAGATCTATAGCAATATTGTGGTATGAATCTATGAGAAACCTGAGCTAATAACAGACGATTCACCCCGCCAGATGAATAGACACTAGCATCATGTTTGGGAATGTTTAGATTAACATTGTAGTATTATTTTAAAGGGATATTTTACTATAGAAACTTGATCTTTCAAAAATTGGTAATGCAATTTTTGAAAAACCGGGAACGTGGGTAAATGAGATGTCCCATTCTGTAGATCTCATTGTTTATCAGTAACAAGAAATGTTGTTGTTCGATTCAGTCGTTTTATTGCCATATTATATTTAATTTCCATAAGTTCGTTTGATTTGATTTGAATGCGGTTCTCTACCGACAAGGTTATCATAAAGAATATTTAATATTATTACTTGTCATAATAAGGATAATGGCTGTAATCTAGTGGACAGGCTAGTGAGTAATAAAGAATGTACTTTATTGAGATCTGGTTGACGTTCAGAAGAACAGACTTCCCTTGTGTTACCGAATGTTTTGGGCCATTAATTTATTGAAGTGATGGAGAGCTTCTCGAATATAGTGCGGGTTTGTTTAAAACAATAGACACAGTGTGACATTGTGAGCTCGCCTGTTTGGATGTTCGACGAATGAAAGGCTCCTTTGAAAACCCTAATAATAAAGTGTTCCAGCGATGAGCGTTCAGACAGTTCGCAGGACGCACTGACTCAACTCGCTCTCTCAGCCATGGCAGACACCGCTGCATCTGATGTTGTCAAGAAAGCCAAGTTGAAGAAGAAGAGGAACAATAAGTTTGCGTTCCCAGGAGAAATAGGCTTCTATGCTGAAGCCTCCTTTCTACCGGCAGGAGCCTCTGAACGCGTTGTTGAAAGCGTCAGGCCTGAAGAGTGGTCGATGAAGCTATGGAGACGTCGCCTCGACCAAGGAAACCCCAAGAAATGGAAGTTCTTCATCGCAATCCTACTGGATGATCTGCAATTCTGTTGGGAGGTTCCAACCAGCGACTTCGCCACCTTCGAGATGGTTCTATCAAGTAGTGAACATAGTCATCTTGCAGAGAAGATTCTCCCAGCGGGAGTCGCAGAGTAGCCGGAAGCACTAGTGTTTCCGACACCTCTAGCTAGCGACTTTGACTGGGAGACGTACGCCGACCTCATAAGGGGACGATTCAAAACGTTCTGTTTTGATTCGACGACCGGCCGTAACTTCCTGACCACTCCGATCAGGAGGACACCGCAGAAATCATCAGCCTACGCAGAAAAGGGCCCAGTGCCACTCATCTTTGCCCGCTATAGGAGAAATTACACCGGCATCCTGGCCTATCTGCATCGCCGCACGAAGCTCCCCCTATTCTGTTGGCCTGACCAACAAGGGGTAAAGATACTGCCGGCCTGCCTCAACGACTTCGAGACAGTAATAGACATCCTACAGAATCACTCCACCACCCATCACATCATTTTCCACGACGGAGAAGAAGTCAACACCACTGCAGTGGAAAATGAAGCTCCTGAGCAGCAGAATCCAGAGGGCCACAACAACATGCTCCCTGATGGAATGAGTACCAGCGTTACAACGCCGACCATCGTTGAGAAACCGCCCCCACGCAATTCGACAACGCAGACCACAGCAGCGAAGCCGCCCTCATGCAGCCCGGTCCAGTGCTTCAGGTGCCAAAAATTCCGGCACTATGCCAGGGACTGCACTGAACCGGTCAGGTGTGTCCGTTGCGGAGGCGGACATAATCTTGAAAACTGAAAAAAAAACCGGGATGAGCCAGTCTGCTGCAACTGCGGATCCAAGCACGCAGCTTCTTTCCACGGTTGTGACAAGTGGAAGCAGCAACTTCGCAAGACTCGGCAGCACCGGAGTCCAAGGCTCCATATGCAGCCCGCACCAAGTCGAGAAGTGAGCAAGACACGCTGGGACTGCGACTAGATAAAAGGCTGACGTGGGGTAGACACATTGCTGAAGTTAAAAATAAATCTCGCGCCAAACTAGCCTACCTCTACCCACTGCTTAGAGGTGAAGGCCTATCCACGGAGACTAAAATCCTCCTTTACCGTGCGATCATCCAGCCCACCTTCCTGTATGGGTCGGAAATATGGAGCATGGCGGCCGACTGTCACGTTAAAAAACTACAGGCGCTGGAAAACAGAGCGCTGCGAATCATCCTGGATGCTCCCAGATACCTGCCTAACAGGGAAATCAGGAGAGCACTCAGCTTCCCAAAATTAGATGAAGTTATAAAAGCCAAATCAATGATTTTCTACAACAAATGCTCATATTCTATATACCCGCTCATAGCAGCAATCGGCGATGAGTCCGACGAGATGAGGGAAGTTAAACGCCCAAAGCTCACCCTTACTAGACAATTCAACTTATAACCTCCACTTTCCACCAACAACCCAAGCCACCCAATAGTTTGTAAATAGGACCCACAACAGTTAGAATGTAGGCCCCTTAATAAATGTTGTTGCTGTATATAAAATCAGACCCCCACTAGACTGTAAGTAGGCCATTGCAAAACAAACACCCACCCTTAGTCTAAATAGGATCAACCCAAAGTAAATTTAGGACCCCTTGTAATTATTAATTAGTAACTAACCCTCCATTAGTATTTAAAATAAAAATTATTTATATTAAAAATCAAATTCCCTAAACATGACATAAGCATTAAGTTATTTCAGTATTTTAGATTTAGACAAGTGAAGTAGGGTATCCTGGCTCACGAAACTCAGTATGGGTTCTGCCCAGCCAGATGACGATGGATGGATGGACAGCAGCACGTCGAGTGAGACAGCGCTCCGAGGTAGGACGTGTGGAAGCTGCGCGCGCACCTTCTGCACAACTCCACGCAGCGCCGCCAGGGCGCAGTAGCGCCGCGCCACCCATACCTCGCCTGCGCGCTGGCGCTGAGCCAGTCACTGCCGGGCACCGGTAGTGAACACATCGCTCCGAGCGGTGCCTCCTGGGGGGAGCACTGGGAGTGCTGAGGTCTGCGCCAAGCGCCGGCCTACCGGAGCTTGCTCCTGCGATAGCGACGGCCATAGTACTACCCTCCCTCCCTCCGAGAGCTAGGGTTTTAACCACTCCACGGCCCACTCCTGCTAGGGGTGGGACCCCCGAGTGAGCTCATTAGGGTTGCTTCTCGTTGGATACCTAACGGTGACAACGAAGGCGAGAGCAACAACCCCAACACCACCCAGCAGCATGGCACGACAGAAAGGGAAACCACGTGCCAAAGAAGTGGCTGAAAAAGGACATGGACAAAAAAACCACAACAGACAGCCCACGCTCCCCCAGCCAACCAAGGGACTGCGGTCAGGAGGACGAAACATCGAGTGAAAACGATAGACACTATGAGGCAAGTGAGGAATCAACATCAAGTGACCAAGATGAAGGGGCCCCAGGGGGAAAGTTTCCCCAAGGGACCGCTATCTACAACAACGATGACTTCCCACCACTACAACAAAAGAAGAGACGGCGTAGCAAAGAGGTGAGCCCGAAAGGAGCAGCCAAGCACGCCAAAACTACTGAGGGCATAACAACCTTTAACCGGTTTACCCCCCTGGCCACACAAACAGAAGAGACAAACAGCAGGATGGGACCAAACCAACAATCAGAAGACTCTCTACCACCACCTAGGGTAAGAATACCCCCAGTAGTCGTTGAGACACAAAAGAACTACACCCAAACCATCGACATACTCAAAAGATGACTGGAAAGCTCACTATAACCAACAACAACAAGAGTGGTACCTCCAAATACCACACAGACAACAAAAAGGATCATGATACCCTGACAAAATATTTCAAAAACAAAAACATTCCATACTACAGCATCAAATGCCGGACCAGAAACCCTTACAGGTAGTACTGAAAGGCCTAGCAATATCTGTAACAGAAGACGAGATACAAGAAGAACTTGAAGCAAAAGGGTACAGGGTGCAAAAGGTGCACCAATTCAAAAAAAGGAACCCAGAAACACGGGAGCTCATACCCATGTCAACCTTCTCAGTATCACTAGACCCTAGCAAGGAATCAGACCAAATTTACAATGAAAAATCACTGCTGCACACTAGAATCAGTGTAGAAAGATACAAAAACCGGAATGGACCGCCTCAGTGTGTCAAATGCCAAAGGCTCGGACACACCAAGAACTTCTGTAATCTTCCCAGTCGTTGCGTCAAATGCGCAGGACTTCATGACAGCAAGGAATGCAAGCTCCCAGCGACGGATAAGGCGAAATGCGCCAACTGTGAGGGTGACCACCCAGCGTCGTGGCGCGGATGTCGCACCTTCCAACAGGCCCAACAACCACCAAGACAACCCAAAACAACCAAAGACCAAAAGACAATGGAAGGAAGGGGAAAGCCCAACCACCCAAGGAACCAACCAACAAGGAGACCAGAAACAAACAACAACAGAGTAGCCAGAGGGACAAAACACAAAAATCATATGCAGACACAATCGCCGGCGGGCACCAACAGAAAATCAACACGGATGAAAGAAGCAGGGAAAACGAAGTGAAGGACAGGAAAAAAACACAGGAGCCACTGCAAGCGATCAGAAAGGAACCGCGAATCAGCAAACATGTTCGACGGGAAATCCTTCATGAAAAAATGATAAAAACACTTGAAAACATACAAAAAGCCGAAAATGACACCAGCAAACTCTTTGCGCTAATGAAAGGTGTGATGTCACTATTGAAATAATGGCGAGAAACGCTGAGGACCCAAAGGACTTCAAAATTGCAATATGGAACTCAAACAGTATAGGCAACTAAGAAAGTAGAACTACAGGACTTCATCCGACGGAATGGGTTAGATATTGTCCTGCTAACTGAAACACATCTGAAGCCAAAGGACCGCTTTACACTCACAGGATTCGCAATCTACCGGAACGACAGGCTGGGACAACGGGGCGGGGGAACGGCAATAGCTATTAACAAGAAACTTCCCCACGACCACGTCCAGACTCCCCAACTAACAGACATGGAGGCCACGATGATAAAGGTCAACTCTGTAGAGGGACATATAATGCTTATATCGGCATACCTATCCCCCAATCGGGCCCTACACGAGCGAGATCTAGACGCCCTGCTGGGAACAGGCAGAAGAGTAATAATAGGCGGAGACTTGAATTCCAAACACTACGCCTGGAAGTCAAGAAGAAACAACACCAGAGGGGAATTCCTCTTGGAGCTAGCAGAGAGAAGAAACGTCCAAGTGATAGGTCCCAAATCACCGACAAACATCCCCCACAATAGACGACTGCGACCTGATGTCCTGGATGTGGCAGTCGTGAAGGACATCACGCGCCGAATTAAACTCAGAACTATTAATGACCTATCATCTGACCACCAACCCGTTCTGCTACAAATAAAGAACTGGGTCCTACCCTATACAACAGAGAAGAAATCAAAGGAAGTAGACTGGAACCAGTTCACTAGGCTAGTCCATAATCGAATCAGACCCACATTCAACGTGACATCAAGAGAAAGAATCGACACAGCAATAAGCCACTTCAACAGGGTGCTATCGGAAGCAGACAGGAGAGCGTCCACAATAGTAGCACACCCACCATACACGGAAGAGCTGCCGCCAGAAATCGAAAATCTTCGATATCTAAAAAACACCGCAAGGAAGTTATGGCAGCGCTTTCGCGACCCACAGGACAAACGGAGATATAAGCAGCTCACAAATGAATTAAGAGGACGCATGGCAGAACAAAAATCAGCGAAATGGGAGGCCAGGATGTCACAACTCACATTAACCAATAGGGACGCCTGGCAGCTCGTGCGAGCCGTTAAAGCACCGAGGGATCCAAATAAAGCAATCAACGGGCCAACAGGACCAGTATTCCAGCCGGTAGCCAAGGCAGAGGTGCTGGCAGAATACTTCGCCAGCCAGCACAAAGAGGTAGAATATGACCTGACTGAAGCGGAAAAACGCGCAGCCAATGACATAACAAGCACTGCGCAAACCATTATGACCGAACAACCAGAGGACGAACCGGAACTAACAACACCAGCCGAAGTCCGGAAAATAATCAAAAATCTTGCCAAAAACAAAGCCCCAGGAGCTGACAAAATCTCCAATCAACACCTCAAGAGCCTACCAACAAAAGGGATAGTACTCCTAACCAGGATCTGTAACGCCTGCCTCCTACAGAGATACTTCCCGGAAGCGTGGAAAGTCGCGAAGGTCACGGCCATCCCGAAGCGCGGGAAAACCCAGCGAGAGCCATCACATTATAGGCCAATTAGCCTACTCCCCTCCGCTTCAAAAGTGCTGGAGCGAGTACTGCTCAAACGAATAAACAGCACCCTTAGAAGCGGAAAAAACCATCCGCAAGGAACAGTTTGGCTTCCAAAGCAGAGTAGGTAGCACAAGCCAACTCCTCCGATTGACTGAAGACGTCTCCCGGGGATTCAATCTAAGTAAGTCGACGGCGGCTGTGTTCTTGGATATTGAAAAAGCTTACGACAAGGTTTGGCACGCCAATCTTATCACCAAACTAAGAACACAGACGACCGTACGACACAGTTACGTTCAGTTGATCGGAAGCTACCTGGAGAACAGACGGTTCTATGTTTCAATTGACGGCCAAAAATCATCAACACACCCCATACCAGCCGGCATACCCCAAGGATCACCTTTAGCACCAATACTATTCAAGGTCAACGTCAACGACATTCCAACACCACCCTACGTAGAACTGGCACAATTTGCCGATGATACCACCATTTACACAACCAGCAGGAGGCATGACCTCAACATCAGCCACCTGCAGCACGGCCTCGACCAATTAGAAAGATGGTGCCGTATCAACAAGGTCAAAATCAATCCGAACAAATGTGCAGCCATTTATTTCACACGGAAACGACCAATAATTGACCGCAAACTTAAAATCATGGGACAAGACATCGAGTGGTCAGAAGAAACAAAGTATCTAGGGGTGATATTAGATAAAAAGCTTCTGTTCCGCAAACACATATTAGACAGACGGAAACAGGGCACCGCAATATTAGCAAGCCTGTTCCCAATACTCCACAGCTCGGACCTAGCCATTCAAACCAAGCTCAGGATTTATAAATCAATCATCCTCCCATACTTGCTCTACGGATGCCAAGTATGGGGAACTGCATCCCAAACTAACCTAAACCAACTCCAGATATTGCAAAACAGATGTCTGAGAGTTATACTAAGGGCCTCAAGATACACGCCAACCGACGCCCTTCACGAGCAAGCAGACGTAAGCCCCATTTACGTAGAAATATTTAACCAGACAGACAAATTCTATAATCGAATAGAGCAATTCAGAGAAACAGACGAAAGGCTCCATACCCTTGGCACAACTATGCCAAGGCACTGGCACAAATATAAAGTGCCACTAAGCATTATATATCAGGCAGAATGAAACTGATATGACTATAAGAAAACTGTAGGGGTTTTTCACATAAGGTCGTCTTTGACGAACCATAGCCATGTTTTCCCCTCAAAGAGCAATAAAAAGAGTCCCCAAAACAAACCCATCCTATACAGAGAGACACGTAAAGTAGAGCTACCTTGGTAGCGGGACTTCACAAACACGCCGTTGAGGCAGAGACACAAAAAAAAAAAAAAAAAAAAAAAAAACCACAGCAGCGAGTTCTGGATCGCCACAGCAGCGTCGAATTCCTCTTCACCATCCAGCAACAAGACAGAAGAAGAAGTCGGAGCCTCAAAAGTTCGACAGAGCTCACATCAGTCACTCCTGCACCTGCCAAGTTCCAGGACAGCGAGAAGACCGACTAGATGCCCTCATCGATCTACTCAAGAACCTCGTCAACCACCTGGCTTCAAAGGAAGACTTGCGAAACACGCCATGGCAGCCCTAAGAGCACCATACCAAAACGGATGACCATTTCTGAGATGGCAGATGCGCCGGCATTCCATCTTGTGAAGCCGATAAATCATTTGACTGCAAAAGAAGATCTGACTGCCGCCCTGAGGCAGCCATAATGTCACCACATATAACATGTCGTGCCATTTCTGAAAAGGAACGTGGCGGCAACCACCCAGTGAAGAAAACCGACAGCCAAACAAGAAGACATATCGACAGTGAAGACTTGACCCGTCCGAAAACTAGGAGGCAATGCCCTAGGGCAAATACTCCACCTCACACTAGCTCAATAGGAAGGAGCTGTAACTAGGCTGAAAGCGAGACAGTTCGCAGAAGTCGCTGGCAAAGAAACATTCATTAACAATAAACTGTTTGTACGTAAGAAGTGCAGACCAATCAGGAGACAGAGACTATGGCTATATGGAGGGACAGCGACAGCGACAGCGTCATGTGGATGGCTTGCGCCATTTTGTCTTTACAGTGCCAGGGTAAACCCTTCTACTGCTGTCTGTTTTGCTTTTTTGGGAATAGCTTTTTGTCTGAGTCGTCAGTTGTTAGGATTGTCTGTTGTTATTCTTGATCTCTACGTGGCATCAGGGCGGTGATGAGCTGCGTGAGCAGCGTCACCACCACCGTTAGCTGGTCGCTGGGTCCGGTACGGCAGTGGCAGTGGTCGGTAGGTCGACCTTCTCGGCGCGGCGGCCGGATGGCTGCCGACTGGATCCAGGAGCTTTTTGTGTGTGTGTGTGTGTGTGTCGTTGTCTCAGCGGCTGTGTGTGTATAGCCCCGCTACCTTCGGTGGCTCTGCTATATGTTGTAAGATTAGGGATGTTTTGGGAACACTTTTTATTTTACACTTTTAGGGGGGAAACCAGGGCTATGGTCATCTAGGATGACCTTAATGGTGAAAAAAAAACCTCTAATTTTCTTGTCTTAATTTATACTGGGTTATAAACAATGCTAAGTGGCACCTTGTGCTTGTGCCATGTTCTTGGCATTACCGTACCCAGAATTGCCAGTCTTTCTGTGTTTTGTCTTTTGGACTCTATTTTTTCTAGATATTTGGTGGTTTGACTAAAGATCTCTGTGTTTACATTTTCGATGTTGGCTGCTCGGTGTAGATGGTCAATTGAGGTATATTGCGTTTCGTTTAGAATCATCCTGAGGCATCGGTTTTGTGTCCTCTGGATGTTCATAATATTTGTTGGGCTTGCCATCCCCCATATTTGGCATCCATACAATAAGAATGGTTGTATAACTGATATGTAGATTCTTAGTTTGGTGTTTGTTCCGAGGTCGTTGCTACGAAGTACTGGGGCCAGGTTTTGTGCTACTGCTATTCCTTTTCTTTTTCTGTCCATTGTGTGTTCTTAAAATAGCAGTTTTTTGTCAATTGTTATGCCCAAGTCTCTATGTTCGTTTACTCAATCTATGTTCCTTTCCATTACGTTTAGCTGTCCTGGTAGTATCGGTCTTTTCTTTGTAAAGTACATTCCCGCGCATTTATTTGCGTTGATTTTTATCTTATTTTTGCGGCATCAGTCCGTGAATTCGTCTGTTCCTCTTTGTAAGTGGATTATATTTAGGTCATGTCTTTTTCCGGTGGTGTATATGGTTGTGTCGTCTGCAAATTGAGCGTCGAAAGTATAGTGCCTATCCCAGACCTGTCATGAATGGTTTGGATTGGAATGGGTGGTTTCACTGGGAATGTGGGGCAATGGGAAAAAAGGAACGAAATGAGGCTCTTCAGTGGTATTGTCTGCTCTGTATAAAGGGTAGGAAAGTTTCAGAGCAGGATAAGAAAATTTCAGAGCAGGATGAAACGATAAGGGAATTGGGTGAAGGGGTCAGGATCCTTGAGGCTTGGCCTGTGGAGGCGCAGCCTGTGAGGGCTGTGACTGTGTAGGCTGTGTCTATGGAGTCTCTGCCTTTGGAGGCAGAAAGTAGAGATGGTAGGTTTAGTGAGGAGGGTGAGAAGGATGGTTGGGAAGTGATAATGGGTCGTAGAAGAAATATGGTTAATAGGATGAAGACGCTAGAAATTGCAGAAATTGTGGGGAGAAATAGGTTTGACCTGTTACCAGAGTAAGATGGGAAAGAGTTTCGTGTAGATGTAGGAGTAGGCAAGGTGCAACAGGCCTATGGACATATAGGCTTAGAAGGAAAAATAGGAAGAAAAAGGCTCTGCTTCTAGGTAGAAGCCATGTGAGAGTTGTTGGTCCTCTTCTACAAGATCAATTAGGCACAGGCTACCAGGTCACAAGCTTTTTCAAACCTAGTACAACATTAGGACTGGTAATTGAGGATATAGGATCACTTTGTAAAGATTTCACTAAGGACGATAGAGTAGTTACAGCAGGAGGTGCGAGCAATAGTATTGATAGGAATACCAGTTACAGCATAGAGAGTGGGCTTATGAAGGTGGTGAAGGAGGCGTAACGTACCAGAGTGGAAGTCATGCAGGTTCTAAGTGGGCATGATTGGCCACAGTTGAACCACGCTGTGAGACGGGTAAACGCAGAAACAGCGATGCTACTTGTAAGAGGCATTAATTATGTTTTGGGGGTCGTGCCTGTGAACACCATTGACAGGAGGGGAGAGGGGTTTACTAGGCATGGTCCACACCTAAATAGAAGGGAGTACTTTCTGAGTTGTTGGCTAAAGCTGTACAGTAGCACACTTCAAGTTATGATGGGGTCAGGACTGTGCCTTTTTTTAGGTCAGGGGCTGCTAGTGAGGGGATAAAAATAGGTTATCAAAGGGATACTGGTTGTAGGTGCATTTTGAGAAAAATACAAATGCTAATTTCTTTTTTACTTGGGCTTTATGCCTCGTTGACGGTGTAGTCATTAGAGGCGGGATGGAATGGGGGACAAGGAACGGGAAGGAATTCGACCATGGCCTTTTTGAAGGAAGCATTTCGGCATTCGCCTGGAGTGATTTGGGGAAACCATGGAAAACCCAAATCCAGATGCCCAGACGTGGATTCGTACTGGCGTCCTCCCTAATGCGAGGCTAGAACGTTAACCGTTCACCCACCACGCTCGGTACAAATTCTAAAGAATCAGATGAAGCTATTGAAATAATAACAGAATTGGGTACAACTGTGAAGACAAATGTTAATGCTGAAAATACCGCAATACCAAAAATAATGGTGATATTAGGGAATGGTAGAAGTATAATGAACAAAGTGATAGAATTTGTAAACTTAATAGAGATATATGAACCACAAATAATTAGATGGGTAGAGACTTAGTTAAAAGAAGGAGTACTAGACAATGAGGTTTTCCCTGAAGGTTACAGAGACAGAAGAGCAATTGGTGGGCAGGTATTTGTACTGGTTAGGAAAGATTACTATTGTTCTCTAGTGTTCATAGATCATGAACATGAGTTACTAGGGGTTGAATTTTTAAGGGATAAAAAAGGAAAAATCATGTTATTGGTTGCCTACCGTAGTGGAAGAACGAATGATGGATTTGAGGTTTTTGGAGATAAACTAAATTCACATTCACAGTTCAAAGGTGAGCGCAGAATGGTTGTTATTAGAGGGGATTTAAATTTACCAGATGTCAACTTGGTAGGAAATAAGATAAATAACACAAGGGAACAGAGATTTTCAAATACCTTAGTAAGGGAAGGAGGCTTTACACAAGTGGTAGAGCAAAATACGAGGGGACCAAACATGTTGAATATCTTTCTAATAAAGCCTGATGAAAATCTTGTAGGAAGTCAAGTAACTGAAGGAATAAGTAATCACAATACAGTACTGATGGATATTAGGGAATTCAGTAAACCAGTGGCCAGAAATCAAACGGGAAATAGGTACGATTATAAAAAGGCACAACCTTCGAACTGAAGAGATATTTCAAGGAAAGGCTCAGCAAATGGTAGGATGGCACAAGTACGGTGGAGGTGAAATGGGAAGAGTTTAAGGTGATAATAAAAAAACGGTGAGGAAAATTTTATTCCAAGGCAGAAAATAAAGACTACAATAGGGAGGTGAGAAGGTTAAAGAAGCTAGTGAGACGGGAACGCAACAGAGTTAAGAGATAGGAAATGCTTAAAACAACTAAACAAGCAATTAATAAGAGCAAAGAGAGAAGCTAATGATGGATTTATGAAGAATATTATTGGTGTAGGAGGACCACTGAATGATGCACCTAGAAATTTTTATGACTATATTAGAAAACTTAGGGAAAGGGAAGGTATTCAAACTAATGTAGATAAGAACGAAGTTGAAGTCACTGAGGATTTTAAAATGGCAGTGATATTGAATGAATGGTTTAGTGAGACAACTATGGATTATCATCCTGTGATGGGAAGGAATGAATCAGAAGAAAGTCTTACTAAAAGTATAAATAAGGAAACTACAAAATTTTGAATAGATTCTGAGGAAATTATGAAGGTACTCAGAAATTTAGAAAAAAGTAAAGTCGTTGGTGTAGATAATATTACTACAGATGTATTAAAGATTGTGGGATTCGATATTGTACCTTACCTTGAAATTTTCTTTAAAATGAGTCTGGAGACTTGCTACTTACCAGTGGATTATAAAAGAGCGATGGTATTACCAATCCATAAAGGAGGAGTTACAAAAAAAGGATGAAAATCACAGGCATCAGTGATAGGCAAAATGATGGAGAGATTGATATACAACTGTATGAGAACTGTCTGTGAGGAAAGAAACTGGTTTTCAGATCGACAACATGGCTTTAGGCAAGGTTATTCATGTAAATCTCAGATGGTGGGTTATATGCAAGATATATCAGATGAATTTGACAGGAGAAGCCAAGAAGATAGTGTGGCACTAGATCTTTCTAAGACATTTGACAGAGTGAGCCTTGACATGGTTTTATATAAAATACAATCTATTGGATTGGATGAAAAAGTTACTTCCTGGGTAGGGGAATTCTTAAAATCTGGAAAGCCAAGTGTTAGAGTAGGAAATACGTTATCAAAAGATGTGGAAGTAAATATGGGAGTGTCACAGGGTAGTGTATTGGGACCGTTGCTGTTCATTATTTTAACGAATGACTGTGTTGATTGGTTAGGTCAAAATTTAGGTTTCTTGCAGATGAAATAACAGTATACAATAGGATCAAAACAGTTGAAGACTGTGAACAGCTGAAGGGTGACCTGGATAGAACATCTAAATGGGTAGGTCAGCATGGAACAATAAATACCAAGAAGTGTCAGCTTATTAGGTACACAGCTAAAGAACTAAAGGTTAATTGTGATTATAGGGTGTGGTCAGAATTGCTTGTAGAAGGCTTGAAGTGTAAATATCTTGGCACAACAATCTCAACTGGCCAGAGGTAGGAAAAGTTTACAAAATCCTTCATTTACTGGAGAGGGTGCTGAGAGGATGTACCAGAGAAGTTAGGGAATTAGGTTACAAACCTTTGGTCAGACCATTGGTTGAATAAGGTGGTATAATTTGGGACCCACATTTGATTATCAAATACAGGAGTTGGAGGTTGTCGAAAAAAGAGCTGTTAGATTTGTTTGTGCAAATTATCGCAGGACCCAGTCAGTAACTGATATGATAATGGAGCTGGTTTGGGAGTCATTGGAGGAAAGAAGGAGGGTGAAGATAGTGTTAGGAATGTACAGGGCATATGTTGGTGATGGGGCTTGGAGGGATATTGGCTAAAAAATTAGGAATACTCGTAATGCATGGAAGGGAAAAGGTGACCACGACTACAAGTTGGCACTCGATTTCATGCATAAGGGTTGTGAAAATTTTATTTTGTTGGTAAGGGTGTCAGGGATTGGAACAAATTACCAAGTGAAGTGATGAATAATTTACCAAAAACGCTTAAGCAATTTAAAATTAAAATTTGTAAATCAGAAAAGTAACTGGGGGAGGAATTTAATAATCCAATAATAAAAGAAATTTTAAAAAGATTAATTGTGAATCAATTTATTTTTTGAACTTTACATCAGCAATGAAATAACTAAAATACTTACTTTGGGGATTCTATCATTACCGTGGCGCCAAAATGTGATGATGAATTCTTGTAGAACTCGACAATATAAATGGAAAATAAAGAATAAAGTTTTTTTTGATATCTCGCTTAGTTTTCGAGATATTTATTTTGAGATTTATTTTTTTAGCTCTCCTGCTCACGAGGGCGGTTATACCCCTCCTAAAATCAGCGGTATCCGCGTCGATTGTAGACTTTATACTCTCCCCCCTAAAGTCGACATCCGCGCCTTTTATGGACTTTTCTTTTTTTTTTTAGCTCTACTGTCCAAGAATTTTAAAACCTCACGTGAGATTTCCATCGACCCTCCCCCTCCCCCTGTTCTTGGTTTATTTCGACGTACTCCCCTCCCTATTTAACCTCAAATAATTAATAGACGCACCCTAATGACTGATAGTTGGTGACGGCTGCACGAGACGTGGCGATAGTTTCCTACAGCTCACTCTCTGATCCTCATTTGTCAAGACCACGCTGGGGAACACCACTGCTTGCAAATGGGCAGCAACACAGGGGATTAGCAGGTGTAACCTTTAGTTTGTGAAGAAATGCTGATATTTTTGTACAGGCCACGCTTGTGTTATTCCTGAGGGAAATAAAACTCAAGTTGGGCACAAGGCTGTCCGGGAAAAGTAGTACCCAGGATCACTACGCTACAACAGAATAAACGCGACGATTCTCAAATACGAAGAATGAGAACTGTGAGTGAATCAGAATGCTATACACAGCTGATACTCTAAGACTAAACGAAACTGTACCCCTGTGCGCTGGTAGCATTCCGCAGCCGCGCAGCTTCTCATTTCCGCATTTTTAATTTAATTTGTGGCGGCTTTTCCTAATAACAGAGTGGTAAAAGTGAAAAACTCATCATATGAAAGCAGATAATCCAAATTTCAACAGGTTAGTTTCATTTTTGGATAGGTGCAGAAAGTGGTACAGTAATTCTTACTAAATGTATGAAATTGGCAAAGAAAACAATGAGAGCTTCTCTGACCAACACAGGCAAAGTCACGGACCAAAGCAAATTACTTCTGTTTTAATAAGAATTAAATCTGTAATGAGACACGTTCTACATGAAAGTAATCAGCAATACAGTGTACGTGGTTAAACACGAGACAAACACGGCCATCAGCTGGAGGTTGAGTGTGACGACTCCGTAGACGCTGAAATCCATCTTACTGAGCAGCAGCTGCTGAGCAAACAGGCGCAGCTCCCTCTCAGCGTCGCTGCGCAGATCTTCTGCCAGCAGCAGCTGTGACACCAGTCTGGCTGTGCGGCGCACATCCTGAGTCACACAGTGAGGAGGAGCCACCAGCAGGAGCAGGATCAGCACGCTGAACGTTTCCCTCAGCACGAAATACGGCCACACTTCGTGAGGTATGGCGCCAGAGTACTTGGCGTTTGATACCAATGCGAACATGTTGGTAGTGGCGGTTATGGTTGTGAGTACCAGAAGCATAGATATGGCTGCTCGGTGGATGTTGACGGCCAGTTCGGAGAGCTCGCACAGGTTGTCGTACCGCCGTCTCAGCGAGCGAAATGTGACGACTCTGCAATCACTGTACCAGCCTGTGGAACGACGGCCACCGAAATTTTCTCTTTGACATCGACTCCTTTGTATAGCTTCCTGTACTGAGAATGGATTGTTGCTATTAGTGATCAACCCAACCAGATCGTTATTCACTGAGGACATGCCACATTTCACAACCAAAACAAAGTAGATGAAATTAAATGTAGTAAACCAATGACTTGTTGACGACACTAACGTGAATATATTTAGTATTGGCTGAGGGTAATCAAAAGGGAGATACAATATCGCAATAGAGAAGAGAAGTACATTCAGTGCAATCAATCCCGTCTCCAGAGTTAAAAGCAATTTGATGAATCTTCTGAGTCTGTCTCGAGGTCTGCGAGCTTCCTTTTCGCAAACAGACACTAGGTGGATCACTTTCTGGTAGTCGTTGGTGTTCACATACAAGTCAAACAGCACTGCAACAGTATGTGTAGCTTGATGCATGAACCTTCCAGTCACTCTCATAGCCGTCAGTAATGAGAAGCCAAAGAGACTCTGCAGGTATGTGGAAACTACTGTTATCACGACGCAGATGACAGCCGCAGTGGTAGAATACACAATATCCACTGTGTTTTTGCTAAGCGATACTCTTATTGCATCAACGGTAAATGGCGTCTGTCCCAATAGCTTGCTCAGTCGTAGTATGGATTTCATTCCGATCAGGAACTCTGACGAAGATAGCGATAGATTGGGTGTTTCCATCGCGCTGTATAACTGACTTACACAGTGATTTAATATCACCTCTAAGAATAAAGTACTCTAACTAAGTCGAGCAAGTACAAGAAATTTTCTCAAGAAATTTCTGCTTCTTTAGGTGTATACCATTAATTCAAACCTATACATAATGCCGAAAAACCACTTTCATCACATCTTCACGTGTTTCAGATTCGATGTTTACCATTTCTCACATATGGAAAGGATATGGGTCACTCGGTCAGATTTTTCGTTGTTCACACAAATAAAATATAACACTGATAATGTTTGTTTGAATGGTCGTTATTAGTCTCTCGATGCCAATTAATTATACCAATAACAGCAGCGTATTCGATGTATCTGAGGTGGCAGAGAGAATTAAGTTGGATAGTTTGCACCACACTACAATTTTACGGGTGAAAACGTATCGCTCTTACAGCTAGGCCTTCCTTACACGGGGGTACTTTGAAAATGGAGACAAAATGTGGAGTTCAAAACTATTCTTCCCTTTAATTCTGTTAAGTGCTGGAGCGTGCGAAAGAGGTCAATAGCAATCGAAAACACAATTAAGGTAAGAGCGCCTGTTGTCGACAGTGTACGTACCTAAAGTCAATATGACAATATACTTAGTGCGAATCAAAGGAAACTGTCAATAAAACCAGCAACATTGTCAGGTTTGTTCGTCAGTCTGGACGGGTCCACATGTTTGGTGATAGCCTCGTATATGGATGGTTAACAAGTTTTATAGAGCTTGTGCTAACCATCGCCTTAAGCGCTTATCTTGTTCGGATGATCGCAACGTCCATAAGTACTTTAACTATCAATTAATTTAAGTTTACTTTAGACTGAACGTGAATGTGTAAATGTGATTACGATTAAATAAAGAACCATATGCATTCGTAATTTATACAAGAGGAATATTTTCATTACGGAATAGTGGAGTACCCAGCGTTGCTCGCGCCGTTGGTTACACTGTTTTTTTTTTTTGTAACAGTTTAACGTCCCTTTTTAACAACGTGGTCTTTAGAGACGGGAAAGGATGGGGGCAAGGAATGGGAAGGAATTCGGCCATGGCCTTTTGAAGGAAGCATCCCGGCATTCGCCTGGAGTGATTTGGGGAAACCATGGAAAACCCAAATCTGGATGCCCGGACGGGGATTCGAACCGCCGTCCTCCCGAATGCGAGGCCAGACGGGTTACACTGTTATAGATTCTTCAGTCGCCCAGTGATGATGTTTTCATCAAAATTACCCCAGTCGTTTCAGGAATGTAACAAAACATAAACCCCACCCTACTTTGAATGGGGTACATTGGGATTGATTTACACCTATAATATTTTCAGTAACTTAATGAAAATATTTGAACTAAATTTCAACCTTTGAAGAAAAATAAATATGTATTTATATATATTTTTAATATTATAAATAGTGACTAGTAGCCAAAAGGACCGCAATAAGTATTTCTTCGAATAGGGATCGAACAGCGACCTGCACAATCATTTTATTGACTTCTTTATTGGTATACAATCAGCATTTCTTTTCAATTACTTACAGAGCTCCTTGTATACAATATTATGCGTACACCGTCGAAAGCATAGGCTACACGAACCTGGTTGAATCGCTTACTCTGGATAGAGCCACGTACAGTTAGTGGTGACTGTACCAGTTGGTGGTAAGGTTCACGACAGCGGTCCACAGCATCTGTCCTTGTGATTTATTTACTGTCATAACAAATCAATTGCTTAGGGAAAACTTTACGCGCGTGAAGCGAAACGGGAAATAATTTGATATAAATTGTATCAGGGGAGTGAAAACTTTTTCCCATGCATCGCATCCAGTAAAATTTAGTCCATCTACCATCCTTCCCCCACTCAGGGCCGCCGTAAGCGGGCGTGCAAGGCGTGCACCGCACGCGGGCGGCACATCGAGGGGGCGGCAAAACGAGCGATCGACAGTCGCCGCGACGAAATTTGGAGCGTATTATGTAGCGGGCGACCTTTTTTTTTTTGCACAACATCTGCTTCGGGCGGCCATCGACACTCAGAATAGCAACAATGGGGGCGTCAATCTCACAGGTTTTTGACCCGGTTCGGAAATTTCCTAAATCCACCACTGGCGGCATAATCGGTATTGCACGCGGACGCTCAAACAGCTAGCGGCGGGCCTGCCCCCACTACTGCATCCCATTAAAATCTCCACTTCTACGAAGCTCCACTGCAAAGTGCTCTCACCGAGCGTGGTGGTGTAACGGATAGCGTTCTGGCCTCGCATTCGGGAGGACGGCGGTTCGAATCCCCGTCCGGGCATCCAGATTTGGGTTTTCCATGCTTTCCCAAATCATTCCAGGCAAATGCCGGGATGCTTCCTTCAAAAGGCCATGGCCGAATTCCTTCCCATTCCTTGCCCCCATCCTTTCCCGTCTCTAAAGACCTCGCTTGAGAGACGTAAAGCAATTAAAAAAAAAAAAAAAAAAGAACGAAGTTACATAATTTTGGTAGACTTAAATTTCGTTATATGGCAACAGGCAAACCGACTTTTAAGTTTAATACATGCGACCGCAGAGTGAGTGCAGCTAAAGAACTTGATATGGTAGGTGGTGCCCCCCCCCCCACCCCTTGATCCACTAACCTACTGATGGAGATATCGTTGGCAATTAAATTTTTTCTCCATTTACGCGAGTTAATATGGCGTTGTTAATAGAGGCAGCTTGACCGTTGCGATTCACCAAGATAGCTATCTCGTAGAGTTAAGAATTCTCTCGAATTGTTGCTCTCTCTATTTCACCATAAACTGATATAATTAATTCCTCAGACGAAGGAACTATTACATTTAATCTAGGAAAAACATCATTAGCGATTTCGAGCAACAAATCAGACAAATCTTATGCTTTAAGACTGCCACATCTTTGTGCCCGCATATTGATTATAAAGTACAATCTTGTTGTATCGGGCCAGAGACTTGAGCTTTTGAGACAAGCATTAACTTCATCCGTTCTTCTGCCTTGTGACACTACAGGCGTAATCGCCTTAAGTCACAACAAAACCATACAGCGATGCCTCCCATAGGTCTTGTGTAAAAGTGTTACCAACAGCCTCTGCTGGCTTTCAGTGCGTCAAAGTCCGTCTCATACAACCAAACAACAATATCGCATACACGCGCTTTGAGGCTGAGTATTCTCTGTTGCCACGTTGCTCACCATTTGAGTTTGGTGCGGATTCGGTCAAACCACAGATTACCAGAGGATTTCGACCGGTAGAAAAAATTGTGCCTTGAATGGTCATCAGGAAGAAATTCAAAGCCACATCCGTATCCTGATTGCGTCTCAAAAAATCCTTTACCAAAGTATGTTGATAATTTTACAAAGGTTGTTTTACGTCAGAGAATCCGCAAAATACCAACATCATACGAAAAAATGGTGCAAGTGGCTTCGACTGTCTCCATCACAAGCCACAACCAGTGCCTGTCATCATCAAGCAAATGTCGCGTTCAGCAAGCGGTCAAAAAGGTAGTTTGCTCTTTGCTCGACATCATCACAATTCCGTATTATTTGGAGCTACGTTCTTTAAAAACACCTGATACGCCCAGGGGCGTAGCTACTATGGGGCTAGGCGGTGCAGTGCACCGGGGCCCTCACGCTCAGGGGGCCCCAAGCATACCTCAAGGGGCCCCTAAGAGCGCACCTCTAGGGACGGGACCCTCAAGCGCAGTTTAGAGGGCCCACGAGCCTTCACGGCAAACTGGCGACTTTTTTTTTTTTTTTTTTTTTTAGCTCTACCGTCGTCTAAGGGGCCCCTGAGAACACAGGAGCCCCTCACTAAGGGCCCTCGCTGTTTAGGGGGGACCCAACCACTGCTAAGGGGCCCCCTAAAGAACAATTCAAGGGCCCCCATCCTCATTCAGGGGGCCAAAATAATTTTTTTTGCACCGGGGCCCTTGTTGACCTAGCTACGCCACTGGATACGCCTTCCACTGCAACACCTCTCCTTTGGCGATTAAATACACCATGTTGATTGTTACAACTGTAGTAGGAAGGTATCTCTTCGTACAACAGCGTTTTAGCGTAGTTGGCCCTCACACATAATCAGAAAAACGACAATAAAGTATTTTTCATTGGATTGTCTAAACACTCCTCTACGTATATTATAAGGATCAAAATAATGCGCAGCTCACTCTCCTAGTGAACATCAAGATGTGTGACTGGCGGGTACCTCTCGTAATTGTCAGTTGATCGCTATCTTTATTCAAATATTTACATATGTACTTGATTGAGTGAGCGTTGTTACATATTTCGACATTTATGTGAGCTCCAAAAGTTTTTGATAGCACTGGGAATAAGGTACAAATCATCTGTTAACCAGAACGTTCTGTTGACCATGCAGTCTTATTTCAGCGATGAAACCACTCTACATATGTAAACGTCGACGATATGACGTATAACCATCCTCACCTGTTATCGTTTACGGAAATATTTTTCGTATAGCGACTATATGGCATGCAGGGGGATTAATATTAAGTGTTTCGCAAGGGCCGTGCGCTATTTGTGTCTTTACAATAATGTATGGAGAAGGATGCTGCTTAAGGGGACTTGTACGTGAATAACTGTCAAAAAATCGATTTTTTAATTTTTGTTTTAAAAAATTCTCTGTAGTTTTCTGAACAAGAAAAAGTTTATATTACGGATGTTGGACCGAAGGAAGCCCCAAAATTACAGAAATTTAAAAGTGGCTGCACACACCACTACGTTCCGATGCCATGCAGACAGCTCTGTCAAAAGGTATAACTTATTTTGTTTTTAGGGCTTTTTAGTTGCTAATGTTGGCCAGCCTGTGAAAGCATCATAGTTGCCTCGTTTTTGTTTATACAGCGAGTTTAGTCATTGTCTGCTGCTGTTTTGCCGTGAATGTATGTGGTTTACCTATGATGTATACAAATAATTTACTTGCTTTATTTCACATGTATAACAAAATACAATTAATAAAAACGTTTCAAAACAAATGCTGTAGTTCACACATCAAATTGCTCCCACAAGATGTTTTAAAATATGGTTAACATTACATGAGCTACACTGATTAGAACACTGACACAATTTTCAAGATTTTCCCTGGTGTTCACCTTCCAGTCTCCTTTAGGTCTGGAATTTCTGCGCTTATTATGTAATCGTTCTCGTTAGGACGTATCTTTTTCTGCAGCCATAAAAAAGTGTGGAGAAGTGTGTAGCATTACCAGTCAATCCTAATCTTCAATATTGGTGCCCTGCTGCATCCCGCAGATCGAAATAACTTTCAACACGCAGTCTTTTTTTATATGTGCGAATAAACACTAAACCCTCCGTCCCTATTTTCGCGTAAACGTTGACCATTAACTGGGTAAACAAACCACGGAAGTGTTGTAAATGGGCAAAACGATCCTGCCTTATTTGTAACATAAAGCTATAGAACTGTAGTGCTGAAATTTTTTGTTGTAATTAGTCTCCCTAGTTGCAGGGTTCGCTTGATATAAACCAACATCCACGTCACGAATATAGTTGAGGATATATTGAAAAGCATCGTAGCTAACCTTCCAATTCATTCATTGCCAGTTTCTTGTGAACGAATTAGTCTTAGCCTTTTATAATTTTTGGAGTTCTATGAAGGCATTTTAAATAGTTTGAACATATAAAGGTGGTTAAGAAAGCTCTTCTCAAAATTGAACTTTTTAACTGTAAGTATCAAAACCATGAAATCAATTATGAGTATTTACATTAAGGGGCTAGAAAAGGTGCCCTAAACATAGTCAGCCACCTTTTTCATCGAATGTATAACTGCGTCTAATGGTGTCACCGCAATGCAGTAGAAAAAGTAATAAAATTAATTTCGCAACCTGGAACGTAAGAACGCTCACTGACAGTACAAGAGAGACCTGAAAGGAGAACAGCCATTGTGGCAAGAGAACTAAGAAGGTATAACATCGGCGTAGCAACACTACAGGAGTTCCGTCTTGCAAAGGAGGAACGAACAAGGAGCAGGGTACACTTTCTTTTGGAAGGGAAAAGCCGCCAACGAGCATGGTATATGGAGTTGGCTTTGCTATCAAGAACAGACTTCTCTGTGATCTACAGGAGCTTCCAACTGGATATAATGAACGCCTCATGACATTAAGACTTCAGGCTCTTCAGCTGAATAACAACCAGTATGTAACAATGATTAATACTAGGTGATTTTAACGCTAGTGTCAGGGGCTGATTGGCCAAGGCTAGTGGGCGTGTGTGGATAGGTGTGCTGACGAACTAACCTTAGGGAATTCCAGTTCTGCTCGAAGCGTCTCTTCTGTTCTTTTGGCAGCTCCACTGGAACCTTACCGTTGGGCTTGACACCATTGTGGATTGACGGCCACAGACCGAAGTTCAGAAACTGATCTATGCTCTTACTACATGAAGGAAGGCGTGACTTGCAATGGAACGTTTTATTGGCCCCGAAGACTGAATAATACAGTTGATAACGTGCCGCAAAGTGGATTCCAACTGTCGCAAATTTATCTAAGTCCTCATACGGTAGTTAGTGAATCTCTTAGAGCAAACTGTAATAGATAATTGTTGGGCAGACGGTCGCCCCGGATGCGAGGTGCATGGGAGGGTGGCAGACTCCTAACATATGGCTATGCTCGACTACCATCGACACCAAAGACCACTCCTTGATCGCTTGTACTGCCCAAGCCGCCTTGGCTGACCCACAATTATAAAGGGGACTGCACTCTGAGGTGCTGACTGCTAGCAAGCAGATTCCTGGCTGGTCACTGCTCGATCGCGTTCAGCATGTCACAGATCGCCGATTGACAACAGTTCGACGATCGAATATCCAATAATTTCCCAAATAGTAATGGTCTTCAAAATGACATTTACACTAGAGAAGGCAAGGACATAACTTTTGGAATGGTATAACTGGCAAGGAGGGTGTCGGAAATATAAACACCAATGGTATTAAAATACTCTCTAAATGTGCTGAACATGATCTGACAATTACTAACACCATCTTTCGTCAAAAGAAGCTTCAAGACAACGTGGCAACATCTTACATCAAAACACTGACATCTCATTGACTACATAATTGTTCGCAAAAGAGATATTCGTGATGTTCATCAAAGTTATGACCGGTGCCGACGACTGTTGGACAGATCACTGACTTATTAGACCAGTCATGCGTTTGTCATTGCACACTCAAAGATGGAGGCAACAGAGAAGCTGTAGATTTACACTCGATACTGAGAAGTTTACAGATTCAGGCACCACTTTGAAATACAGAGAGTAGCTACACCAGGCACTTCCAATAGAATAAACCTCTGACGTAGGGCAACACTGGAAGAGCTTGAAGGCCAGGTTGACGGTAAGAAAACTTTAGGATATAGGACCAGGAAACATCAGGACTGGTTTAATAATAATGAAAAAGAAATTGAAACACTGATCTAGGAGAAGCGTAATGACTTGCAAGCGTGGCGAATACTCTCATGAAAAAAAGGAAAGATTTCGCCTGGCCAAAGCGGTGGTCCAAAGAAGAACCTACGAACTTAAGAATGCTTGGCAGATAACCAAAGCAAAAGAACTGCAACATCTAGCAAATAAGGATTCGCGATAGTTTTACGAAGCCACAAAAGCAGTGTATGGCCCCACGACCTTCGGTAGAAATCGACTCTGGTCGTTTGATAAAAGCAAACTTTTAAAAGATCATAACTCCATCGACAATAGATGGAAAGAGCATTTTGAAGAACTCCTGAATCAAGAATCAATTATTGACGTACTCAGAAAGGCTATTAATCAATCGAAGCACCACAAAGCCACAGGTCTGGACAGCATACCAGCAGAGGATCTCAAAGAAGGAGGTGAACTTATAAAACACATGCATGAACCTATTGTTAAAATTTGAACCACCAACCAACTGCTGGGGAAGGGCAAAGAAAGAACAATATCACCATCGACGGGGCAAGCCTACAAGTTGTGAACACCTTCCCCAATCTTGGGTGTGCCCTTTCATCCACTGCAAACATTGATGCAGAAATTCAATACAGAATCAACCGTGCTGAAGCATCCTTTGCCAGGCTAAGATCAAGAATCTTCTGTAATGGCTACTTTACCATTACGTAACCGACTGCTAGTCGATTAGCCAGGAATGGCAAGTGGTAGGCACTGTAGCCTCTTAACACTTACTTGTATGGAGTGCCGCACACCCTCGAACGTCCTCTCTTCGGCTTTCTTCAGGGTTGGCTCTAACTCCCCTGAAGGACAACTTGGACACGAATGGAGAAAGTCCGTAAATACTTTAAACCCTTTTATTACTTTACGTTAGTCTGAGTCTACACACGCTATGTTGTCCCATGGAGCACTAATCCAGGCGCTGGTAACAGTACTTAGATCAGTTACTAGAACATTTGATCGAGCAGATGGAAACACGATCGGAACCGAGTTCGGACCCGGTCGGACACAGCTGGCTTCCTAAACGGACATGGTGGCGACGTCGATCAGTATAACACTTCCGAGCCCCGAGGCCCTCTGAAACCTCGGTTATATAGTACAGCAGTGTACTGACTTAGCAGACCTTGATCGAAGTTCGTTGTCCATTCTAGAAAACTCTCGCAGCCCGAGAGCCACTCAGCATATATCGGACGCCAGCTTCGAATGTTCCCGAAGCTGCCTGAATGTAAGCGTTCACCCGATACCGCTCGCTCAGTGCTGAATCTGCCTTTGTCAGCGTCTGTCTCGACCACTACCAGTCTCGCGATTTACACAGCTGTCGCCTTCACTCGACCTGTATTTCCACAGTTTATTACTTTATTCATTTTAATTGTTATTCATTAAATTTGTCCATTACATTTTCTTCCTCCTTTCAGAAAACCAGCTTTGTCCTCAAAGCTAAAAGACTTTTAATTTAATTGGACATTAAAATGCATCCTGGACTTTTGCCCCTGGGTTACAAAGTTTTTACAACAAAAAATGTAAATCATATGTTCAGGTAGATTCGTTGTCCAACCCTGTAGTAGTAAAAGAAGACATTAGTCAACATTGTCGTAGATAATTACATATTTTAGTTTGTAACTCGAATGTTAACATTTAGTGGTTACATTGTCGTTTGTGACATTATCTTTACTGGTAGTTGGCATTGTCATGAAAATTTGTGCTGCTGTAGGTGTTTGTGTTTCGGTATTAAGCTTGGTTAATTTATTACAATAGCGTTTATACATTATTAATATTAGAATAAGTACTACTGTTATTGATCCTATAGAAGTAAGACTAATGGATGTTACAATAGTTTTATGTCTAGTCTGTGCTCGTATTTCGGTGTCGACTGCTGCTATTAAATGATTATATTTGACAGCATCTCTAGCCTGCTGCAAATGCTTAGCTATTTCTGCGTTGAATATTGTAGGATTGGTTTGGTTCAATTCCAGTAATTTAGAACTATGATATATTTCCTGGTCAAAATGCGGTAATACATAATTAGGAAAAGATAAATTAATCGAGAGCAATAGTTTTATGGATTGCTGGTATCACGAAATTCTGTCCTAAGAATTGGCAATGTGTAGCTTGTTCAATTATTCCTGATCCTGATAATTTTATGCGATCAACTGTCTGATTTAAATTTTTGTCCCAACATGTAATTGTTACATCGTGTGGGTAGGCATAGAAAATAACCAATTTTGTTTTATCTGCGATAGATATGGATGATCTAATTTTTTAATTTCTCTTTGGCATAGGTTTGTGAAGTTGTTGGAGAAGAACATGGAGGCTTCACAATTCAAAAGAGTTCTGTCATTTAGTATGACTCGGGGACATATAGTTATGCCAGAATTTGACACTTATCTAAATCTTTGTTATCTAACACTGCATATGCTTTCTGAGTTTGTGTTACCAATAATACTTCTTTCGTGGCCCATTCTACAAAATGGTTGGTATGTTTCCAGAAAATTGGAAATGAGGTGTATCGCATATCTGTTTAAAACTGAATCAGTGGTTCCAATAGGTATATTAATTATGATCCTTAAGTGTCCATCCATTAACGCTACATTACTTTGGCAATTGATAGTAATGATATTTTGTTCTAAGGTACATGGGAATAACATGTAACTCTCTGCTCCTAGTTGGCGTTGGATCATCTGTAAATACTGTAGGTATACTTTAGGACTTAAAAGTACGTCGCTTAATTTACCATTTGTCACTTGAACTAGTGCAATTCTTAATCTGGTTAACTCTAATTTTGTGCTCGTTATTGTCAAAATTAACTGTTGTAGCAATTGTGTGCTATACAACTGTTTGATGAATACTTTTTCTAATTCTCTAAGATTTTGATTTAAAGTGGTTTGAAGTTCAGATACTTTGGACATGAATGTGTTAGCTAGTTTGAGATAAGATACGTGTTATTTGTTACGGCATTATGCAAATTTTTTGTAAGTAATACTTGTCTCGAAGCACTGATTTCTAAGTTTTGATTTACTTGTTCTAGGTCTCCCAAACGTAAATTTAGTTCCTTCAAATCGTGTTCTGTTACAGTCCCGAAAATTTTCTTTAATAAGAAACCACCTGCGTTTATCCAACCACGCTTAACCCTAACTCTTCCCGTAGGCAGAAGTTCAACTAAATTTTGGTATTCTTCCTCCAGAGAGGCATACAAAACTCTTAGGTTGGTAACTACAGCATGTGTCAAAGGAAGGTAAATTCTGAAGAGAAGCATCATACTCTAAAAATATTTCTTATCTCTAGGCTATGATTTCGTAATTCTAGGAAACTAATTTGTGCAACAATGGTCCACTCCAAAGGAGAATTTATCACATCATTCTGTTTGACAAATATTACGCCATTTGTAAGAGGTCTGATTGTGTAACACTGACCTACGTTTCCACTGTACAGTATCCCTAATATTATTATGACAATAAGGAAATACATGCTTCTAATACCTATCTACTTACAACACAGTTTGAATTTAGGCACCAATGCACAATGTCACTAGGTCAAGATCTATTATTCTTATTTCACTAGCCGTTGACACATTGAATTTCTAAATACACTAGGAATTAAAGTTTCGATACTTAGTCTCTTGAGTCCTTGAGTTGTGAAGCGATGTGTTGCTCGTTGAGGAAACGCCGCGTTGAGGTAATCTCACGTGTCGTCGTTTCTTGTTTCCGCGCGCGTCAGCTGAACGGTGTGTCTGCTGTCTTGCCTGTGGAACACAATTAACACCAGGGAATATGCGCTTGGTATTACCATCACACACAACATTATTTGTTTGTCTCATCCTTTCTTTTTTCTCTCTCTCTCCTTTTTTTTTTTTTTTTTTTTTTTTTTTTTTTTTTTTTTTTTTTTTTTTTTTTTTTTTTTTTTTTTAAGTAGAGTAGAGTTTAGCTCAATTATTATGAAAATAAATCTTGTTATTACTAACAAATCTATATTTTATCAATAGTTAAAACTAGAATTTCTGTATTCTATAGCAGTTCATGCTACTACATGCAATTTCACAGTTAATTTCACAGTTAATTTCACCGTCCATTTCCAAGTGGTGGCCACCTACATCCTTCCAAACCACTCTAAGCATTATTTGGAGATAGGTAGCTTAGTCTCTCTTCCGCAAGTTATACCGATGTTTGTCATTCTTTGCTAGTTCCACACTTTCACGGACTTTTTGCTGTTTTCGCGCTTGCCCCTGCATTAGATTAGTTTCTTGTGCGTCTTGTCTGCGACCTCGCAAATTTTATTGCGAATCCTTTCGCTGGGGCGGGCGGGCATCAATGGGAGGTCTTGGGTTCATTACTCGACCCTGTGATTTTGAGTTTATATCAGTGGTATCTTGCCTATGGCTCTGATTAGTTTTGCGCCATATATATGGTTTAACTCTGTTCTTGTGTACTATTAGATCTCTATCAGGCATTCTAATTTTTATTGTAGCTGGAGACACAACGGATATTACTTCAAAAGGACCAGACCAAGAGAAATTGAACTTCGAACATGTTCCAGGTTTCCTATATGGTCTATTTAACAAAATAAAAGAACCAACTGGAATTTCTTGCGGTTTAGCTTTTTTTATTATAGGCTTTAGCTTGTTGTGCAAAAGAGGCTGATTTGCTTTTCGTACACTATTCCAGATTTTACGTAG